>MU223845.1:962683-974453 GCA_018584345.1 Thuja plicata
GATCTGATCTAAGACATTTTAATTTCAAGTCTTTTTCTCTTTCTACCATTTTCCTAAAAATTTTGAAAAGATCAAAAGCCTCTGACTTATGTTTTAAAAAGGTGACCCAGACCATTCTAGAGTAGTCGTCTACAAATAACATAAAGTATTTTTCTCCATTTATAGACTGAGTTTTAGTCGGTCCACACAAATCATTGTGAACCAATTCCAAAGGCCTTGTAGAGAGATACTCTTTTGTTTTAAACGAAGACTTGGTCTGTTTTCCTTTAACACATTCTTCATATAAATTGACAGGTTTACAGATTAGAGGTAAACCTCTAACCTGCTTATTTTTTCTTATTCTAACAAGGTTATCAAAATTGATGTGCCCTAACCTTTTGTGCAACAACCAATTATCGTCAACTTGTGTCATAAAGCATGTACTAATTAATGATGTTTCCTGAACCGTGGAATCAATCAGGTGATAAACATTTCCACCGGTTCTCAATCCACTTGCTATTATATTCTCTTTAGTATTTTTAATTGAACAAATTTGAGCATTAAATGATATAGAGTAACCACTGTCACAGATCTGACTTACACTCAAAAGGTTGTTTTTTATCCCTTCAACATAGTACACATCATGTATAGGAGTTTCATTATTCAAGCATATTGAACCACGAACAGTAACATATGCACCTGAATTATTTCCATAACGGATGTAAAACTTCCATCAAATTTTTCAAAACTAATGAACTTATTTTTGTTCCCAGTCATGTGATGGGAACATCCACTGTCTAAAACCCATGAAGTAGTTTTATGAGAAAATAAAGCAGTTTCTACTATAAGAGATTTATGAATAGGTTTCCATACATATTTAGGACTCAATTTCATCTTACACTGATTTGCATAGTGACCATAAAAGAAACATCTGAAACATCTGATTTCCTTTTTAGAACCATGCAAAGATTTAGAAGTAAATTGTTTACAGTTACTAGCCTTATGACTAAACAGATTACAATTATAGCAGTAACCTTTAAATTTTGAAGAATAGAATTGCTTTGAACTTTCTCCATGTTCCAAATTAGAACTTAATTGATCCACAAGCTTTTGAAGTGAAAAAATTTTCTTCTCCTTTTCTTCTATCACTGATTTTTTATCCTCAATGAGCTGATTTGCACTATTTAACTTAGTTTGTAATTCAGGGCTAACTTTTTCAGAAGTAGTGATTAGTCTTTTTAACCTATTATTTCTTGAAGAGGACAAAGAAGTTCTTTTTCAAGATCTACGTCTTCATCTAAATCAGATAAAGATTCAACATGAACCTTTTTAGGCTTCGCTACAATTTTTGCCATGAATAGAGTTTCTCCCTCTTCACCTGAATTTGACTCAACATTAGAATCTTCTTTTGCCAAGAGACTCTTCTTTTTAAAATTCTTAAACCATTTGTTTTGATTCCAAGGTTTTATATTTAAGTATTTTTCAGATTTTTCATGATCATCATTAGGACATTTTGCAGCAAAATGTCCAATCTGTCCACAATTAAAACATTTGGGTTTACCATGATATTTCTTTTTGAATTTTCTGACTACTAATGCCTCAAGGGCATCAGTGTTGTCAGAATCACTATCATCATAATTTTCAGCCTTAAAGGCTATTTTTTTTTTGAAGAACTTGTAGTATTATTACTCCTAATCGTCATTTCATAGGCTGTCAGAGTTCCTTGAATCTAATGTAAGGTCATTATAGAAAACTTTTTCTTTTCTTCAAGAGCAGAAATTTTAGTACCTCTTCTTACATTTACTAACTCATCTACTCTTAAAAAGTATGCAGCAATGTTTTCATGTTCACACATTTTTAACTCATCAAATTGAGTTTTTAAAGTAACAAGTTTTGACTCTTTGACTTTTTCATCTCCTTGGTATATGGTTTCTAATTTTACCCAAATATCATTTGCAGATTGACAATACATAACTTTGAAAAAAACATCTTTTGTCAAACCACAGAGTATAGCAAATTTTGCCCTTTTGTCAAGTTCATATTCGGTTTTTTTATCAGCATCGATGGGTATAGTTTTGGGAACAAATTGCTTAGACATGACAACTTCCCACATATGAACATCTAAAGAATTGATGAAGGCTTCCATCATGACTTTCCAAAAAACATAATCTGTACCATTAAATGGGGGAGCTCTTGTGAGAGAAGCACCTTCAGCCTGTGCCATGAAATATTCCAAACAATTTCCCAGAAAATACTCCTATAGGCAGACCTAATGGAGATTGGCTCTGAGACCACTTGTTGGAAGTGAAATGGAGGCTGAGAGGGGTGGGTGGTGAATCAGACTTTTAAAATTTCCCAATATAAATGAAATGTGACTTATTGAAACAATAACAGTAACTGCAAGTATGGAAAGAACAAGAAACTGAAACAAAATAACCACATCCAAGCATACGAAGTGAAATGACACACCAAATTTTGTGCCGAGTGGAAAAACCCTCAAGAATACAATGGATTCCGCCATAGGATAAAAAAACCACTCCAAATTCCTTTATCACCAAGTCTTTACAAATTCTTGTGCAGCTACAATGCCAGGGCTGCAACCCTGTTCTTTAATACACTCCAAGCTATATTGAAGTTACAATTACCAAAGTGTATGAACAAAATACACCTTAAAAAATGCAACTATACAATGTATCATTCATCTTTCACACAATACTTCTCTATAGATCACTATAGACGTGCATGTGCCTTCCTTTTTTCACCTACACACACACCGCTATAGATCTCTATATAGGAGTATTTACAAATTAATTTCCATGAATTCTGAGACTCAGGTATTCGAAATGAAACAGAAAGTGAAACAAAAAACTACATTCATTTCCACTTTTCCCAAGCTGAAACCATAACTTGTTACCAACAACGAACTTCAACCATTTACAACTGCCTTACGAACTAGACAAAGAAACCATGTAACTGCAGAAACAAACTGATCTTCAACAAAACTGCACACTATACACTATAGCATTTCTGAATGAAATAAGCAGTTAGAAATAACTGATTCGAAATCAAAAGGCCCTTTTTAAAAGAGAACAATAAAATTCATTTGGTGACCAGATTTTTCTTACGTTATTTCAGAAAACACTTCTGTCATTTTATGCAAAAATAGAACAAGAAACGAGCAATGATACCTGTGGATATTGCAAAGAAAAACCGTTACCCTCATAGCTGTGCATAAGAACCATCATTCCCAGCTTAAAAACCATCAACTTGATCACAAGAAACAACAGATCACTATATCAGAAACCCATTAAAATCTTTTCCCTTTTAGCTTCCTGAATGTGCAAATGAGCTGAACCATGGTGGCAGCGTTTAGGGTTGAGAAAAAAAATTGCAAGTAAAACATCGTATGTCCAAGACAAAAGAATATCCCAAACTATAATTGTATTTCGTTTGACATCCGCCCAGCATAATGAACCATGGGGCTTTGTGGAAGCCAAAAATGTTTACCGTGGTTGAGTAATGATAACCCAAGGAAGGGACGTTCCTTATTGTTACTACTTTATTAAATTAAATATATCATGCACCAAGTCAAAGCCAACACATCATCAAGGACAAAACACAACAAAATCCCCCTTTGTCCTTGATGACAAAAACATATAGCCATATGAGAAAGGAGGTCATATAAATATTAGTGTTCAAATGCCAGTGCTGTAAAATGCAATTTCAATAGTAAAGAGTATCACCAAATCTGGAACCTGAACATCAGAATACCAACTCACTGTGTCCAAATTATCAACTAAAAAATGAAGCAAGAGAATACCAAATACCATCTCATCAACTGAAAACTGAAGCAAGAGAATACCAAATACCAACTCACAGTCCAAGGACCAAATGACCAAATACCAACTGAACAATAGAAATCATGAGCGATCACGAAATCACTGTCTTGATCATAAATCACTGTCCTGATCATAAATCACTATCCTGATCATGAAATCACTGTCTTGATCATAAGTATCACTGTCCTTACTATAAGTTCTCCCCCTATTTTTGATAGCAAGGACAAAACATTTTCTAAAGAAGAAGACCATAGGTAGTAGCATAAACTACACAACAGGTCCCCCAGAATAGCAGAATCAGGAGAAAAGAGATTGAGAGTAAACCCCCAACTGAGAATGAAAGAATTCAAAAACATCCTTTGGAAAAGCCTTAGTAAAAACATCAGATATTTGAGCTTGAGTAGGAACATAAAATAATTGAAATTCATTCTCTAAGACTTTATCCCGTAGAAAAAGAAGTTTGATGGCAATATGTTTGGTACGAGAATGTTGAACAAGATTCTTGCTTAAGTGAATGACACTCGTATTATCACATATGATAGAGATGGGATTAGGAACCTGAATACCTAAATCAGAAAGTTGATAGGACATCCACATTAACTGAGTACAAAAAGCAGTGGTAACAACATATTCGGATTCACAAGTAGATAAAGTTATACAATCTTGTTTTTTACTATGCCAGGCAACTAATCGGTCTCCAAGAAAGAAAGTAGCACCACTAGTGCTTTTTTTGTCATCTGTACAACCACCCCAATCGGCATATGTATAACTAAACAAGGTGAAATCATAATCATGAGGATACCAAAGACAAAAATCAAGAGTACCTTGAATATACTTGAAGATTTGTTTAACCGCAATAAGATGAGACTGTTTTGTTGCAGATTGGTGTCGAGACACAAGATAAAAAACCTGCATAAGATCTGGTCGAGAAGCTTTCAAATAAAGAAAACTGCCAATCATGGATCTATACTCTATTTGACTAACATCAGGAGAGTTATCATTCTTGACCAATTTACAGCCAGTTTCTATTGGAGTTCCAACTGGTTTACAGTGAGCAATATACAATTTTTTCAACATTTCCTTTGCATACTTTGTTTGTGAAATGAGCAAGCCGTTTGAAAGTTGAGATATTTGCAAACCCAAAAAGAATTTAAGTTCAACTATTAAGGACATTTCAAATTCTGATTCCATGATATCTAAAAATTCTTTAGATAAATTATCATTACTGGACCCAAAAATAATATCATCTACATAGATTTCAACAACTAGAATCTCACCATTTACCACTTTAGTGTAAAGTGTGCTGTCCACACTACCTCTTGTAAAACCATTTGCAAGAAGATGTTTATCTAGCCTAGATTACCAAGCCCTAGGAGCTTGTTTTGGGCCATACAGTGCCTTTTTTAAACTATAAACATGACCAGGTGTTTCTTTGGACACAAAACCTTCTGGCTATTCCATATATACTTCCTCTTCAAGAAACCCATTTAAGAAAGCCATTTTTACATCCATTTGATAAACAGTGAACTTCTTATAACTAGCATAATCCAAAAATATTCGAATGGGCTCCATTCTTGCTACATGAGCAAATGTCTCGCCAAAGTCAACTCCCTCTTGCTGGGCATAACCTTTACATACAAATCTAGCCTTATTCCTGACTACTTGACCATTCTCATCAAGTTTATTACGAAAGATCCATTTTCCACCTATGACATTTTTGTCATCAAGTCTTCATACGAGTTCCCATGTTTTATTTTTTTCTATCTGATTGATTTCATCCTGCATTGCATGTAACCAGCTAGAGTATTGTATTGCTTCAGACACAGTTTTGGGTTTAAATTCTGATACTAAACAGAAATGTTCAGCTATATGGGCATGTTCATCAGATTTTGCTTTTCTTCTAGTCAAAATACCATCAGTAATATCTCCTATGACTAAGGACTCGGGATTTCGTTTAGCAATAATTTTAGAAGGGGTTTTATGACTCAATTTAGGAACAGACAAAATTTCTTGCTCATCACCAGGTGGTGTTTCTGAATTTGATTTTTCAGCAGTAGTAGGCAGAATTTTTGTATCTGATTTAGAATTGATATTTTTTTCTTCCTGATCATCTCTTTTATACATATAAGACATCATAATTTCATCAAACACTACATTAATAGCTTCCACAATTTTGTGTAACCGGTTATTATAACATTTGAAAGCTTTGCTATGTGTGGAATAACCCAAAAAGATACCTTCATCAGATTTGGAACCGAAAGTTTCTTAAGCATCATCATCCTTTCTTATGAAACATTTACAACCAAAAATTCTAAAGTGTTTGACATTTGCAGTCTTACCATACCATAGCTCATATGGTGTGTGAGATGTTCTGATTCTTATTTGAGTCCTGTTGAGAATATAAGTAGCTGTATGAACAGCCTCTCTCCAAAACTTATCTGGTAGCTTTGTTTCATTTAGCATCATTCTTGCCATTTCTTTAACAGTACGGTTTTTCCTTTCCACCACACCATTTTGTTGTGGTGTGCGAGTAGTTGTGTACTATCATTTTATACCATGTTTTTCACAGTACTCGATGAATTCTTGAGAAGTGAATTCTCCACCTCGATCTAATCTAAGACATTTTAATTTCAAGTCTGTTTCTCTTTCTACCATTTTCCTGGAAATTTTGAAACGATCAAAATCCTTTGACTTATGTTTTAAAAAGGTCACCCAGACCATTCTAGAGTATTCGTCTACAAATAACATAAAGTATTTTTCTACATTTGTAGATTGAGTTTTAGTTGGTCCACATAAATCAGTGTGAACCAATTCCAAAGGCCTTGCAGAGAGATACTCTTTTGTTTTAAAAGGAGACTTGGCATGTTTTCCTTTAACACATTCTTCATATAAATTGACAGGTTTACCGATTAGAGGTAAACCTCTAACCTTATTATTTTTGCTTATTCTAACAAGGTTATCAAAATTGATGTGCCCTAACCTTTTGTGCCACAGCCAATTATCCTCAACTTGTGTCATAAAGCATGTACTAATTAATGATGTTTCCTAAACTATGGAATCAATCAGGTTATAAACATTTCCATCGGTTCTCAATCCACTTGCTATTATATTCTCTTTAGTATTTTTAATTGAACAACTTTGAGCATTAAATGATACAGAGTAATCACTGTCACAGATCTGAATTACACGCAAAAGGTTGTGTTTTAGCCCTTCAACATAGTACATGTCATGTATAGGAGTTTCATTATTCAAGCATATTGAACCACGACCAGTAACATATGCACCTGAATTATTTCCATAAAGGACAAAACTTCCATCAAATTTTCAAAACTAATGAACTTATTTTTGTTCCCAGTCATGTGATGGGAACATCCACTGTCTAAAACCCATGAAGTAGTTTTATGAGCAAATAAAGCAGTTTCTACTATAAGAGATTTATGAATAGGTTTCCATACATATTTCGGCCTCAAGTTCATTTTACACTAATTTGCATAGTGACCATAAAAGAAACATCTGAAACATCTGATTGCCTTTTTAGAACCACGCAAAGATTTAGAAGTAAATTTTTTACAGTTACTAGCCTTATGACTAAACAGATTACAATTATAGCAGTAACCTTTAAATTTTGAAGAATAGAATTGCTTTGAACTTTCTCCATGTTCCAAATTAGAGCTTAATTGATCCACAAGCTTTTGAAGTGAAAACAATTTCTTCTCCTTTTCTTCTATCACTAATTATTGATCCTCAATGAGCTGATTTGCACTATTTAACTTAGTTTGTAATTCCAGGCTAACTTTTTTAGAAGTAGTGATTAGTCTTTTTATTTCTTGAAGAGAACAAAGAAGTTCTTTTTCAAGATCTACGTCTTCATCTGAATCAGATAAAGATTCAGCATGAAGCTTTTCAGGCTTCGCTACAATTTCTGCCATGAATAGAGTTTCTCCCTCTTCACCTGAATTTGACTCAACATCAGAATCTTCTTTTGCTAAGAGATTCTTCTTTTTAAAATTCTTAAACCATTTGTTTTGATTCCAAGGTTTTATATTTAAGTATTTTTTAGATTTTTCATGATCATCATTTTGATCATCATTAGGACATTTTGCAACAAAATTTCCAATCTGTCCACAATTAAAACATTTGGGTTTACAATGATATTTCTTTTTGAATTTTTTGACTTGTAATGCCTCAAGGGCATCAGTGTTGTCAGAATCACTATCATCATAATTTTCAGCCTTAAAGGCTATTTTTTTTGAAGAAGAACTTGCAGTATTATTACTGCTAATCCTCATTTCGTAGGCTGTCAGAGTTCCTTGAATCTAACGAAAGGTCATTGTAGAAAACTTTTTCTTTTCTTCAAGTGCAGAAATTTTAGTATCAAACTTAGGTAAAATAGATCTAATAACCTCTAACACAACATAGTTTTCAGCAATTTCTTCTCCTAGACCTCTTCTTGCATTCACTAACTCATCTACTCTTAAAAAGTATGCAACAATGTTTTCATATTCACACATTTTTAACTCATCAAATTGAGTTTTTAAAGTAACAAGTTTTGACTCTTTGAATTTTTCATCTCCTTGGTATATGGTTTCTAATTTTACCCAAATATCATTTGCAGATTAACAATACATAACTTTGACAAAAACATCTTTTGTCGAACCACAGAGCATAGCAAATTTTGCCCTTTTGTCAAGTTCATATTCTGTTTTTTTATCAGCATCGATGGGTATAGTTTTGGGAACAGTATACTTAGACATGACAACTTCCCACATACAGACATCTAAAGAATTTATGAAGGCTTCCATGATGACTTTCCAAAAAACATAATCTGTACCATTAAATAGGGGAGCTCTAGTGAGATAAGCACCTTCAGCCTGTGCCATGAAATATTCCAAACAATTTCCCAGAAAATACTCCTATAGGTAGACCTAATGGAGATTGGCTTTGATACCACTTTTGGAAGTGAAATGGAGGCTGAGAGGGGGGGGGTGAATCAGACTTTTAAAATTTCCCTATATAAATGAAATGTGACTTATTGAAACAATCACAGTAACTGCAAGTATGTAAAGAACAAGAAACTGAAACAAAATAACCACATCCAAGCATAAGAAGTGAACTGACACACCAGATTTTGTGCCAAGTGGAAAAACCCTCAAGAATCAAATGGATTCCATCATAGGATAAAAAAACCACTCCAAATTCCTTTATCACCAAGTCTTTACAAATTGTTGTGCAGCTACAACTGCCAGGGCTACAACCCTGCTCTTTAATACACTCCAAGCTATATTCAAGTTACAATTACTAAAGTGTATGAACAAAATACACCTTAAAAATTGCAATTATACAATGTATCATTCAACTTTCACACAATACTTCTCTACAGATCACTATAGACGTGCATGTGCCTTCCTTTTTTCACCTACACACACCGCTACAGTGCTCTATATAGGAGTATTTACAAATTAATTTCCATCAATTCTGAGACTCGGGTATTCCAACTGAAATAGAAAGTGAAACAAAAAACTACATTCATTTCCACTTTGCCCAAACTGAAACCATAACTTGTTACCAACAACGAACTTCAACCATTTACAGCTGCCTTTCCAACTAGACAAAGAAACCATGTAACTGCAGAAACAAACTGATCTTCAACAAAACTGCATGTTGTACACTATAGCATTTCTGAGTCAAATAAGCAGTTAGAAATAACTGATTCGGAATCAAAAGGCCCTTTTTAAAACAGAACAGTAAAACTCATTTGGTGACCAGATTTTGGTTACGTTATTTCAGAAAACACTTCTGTCATTTTATGCAAAAATAGAACAAGAAACGAGCAATGACACCTGTGGATATTGCAAAGAAAAAAGATTTACCCTCGTAGCTGTGCAGAAGAACCATCATTCCCAGCTTAAAAACCATCAACTTGATCACAAGAAACAATAGATCACTATATCAGAAACCCATTAAAATATTTTCCCTTTCAGCTTCCTGAATGTGGAAATGAGCTGAACCATGGCGGCAGCATTTAGGGTTGAGAAAAAAAATTGCAAGAAAAACATCGTATGTCCAAGACAAAAGAATATCCCAAACTATAATTGTATTTCGTTTGACATCCGCCCAACATAATGAACCACAGGGCTTTGTGGAAACCAAAAATGTTTACCGTGGTTGAGTAATGATAACCCAGGGAAGTGACCTTCCTTATTGTTACTGCTTTATTAAATTAAATATAACATGCACCAAGTCAAAGCCAACACATCATCAAGGACAAAACACAACAAAATCCCCCTTTGTCCTTGATGACCAAAAATTATAGCCATATGAGAAAGGAGGTCATATAAATATTAGTGTTCAAATGCTAATGCTGTAAAATGCAATTTCAATAGTAAATAGTATCACCAAATCTGGAACCTGAACATCAGAATACCAACTCACTGTGTCCAAATTATCAACTAAAAACTGAAGCAAGAGAATACCAAATACCAACTCATCAACTGAAAACTGAAGCAAGAGAATACCAAATACCAACTCACAGTCCAAGGACCAAATGAGCAAATACCAACTGAACAACATAAATCTTGAGCGATCACGAAATCACTATCTTGATCATAAATCACTGTCCTGATCACGAAATCACTGTCCTGATCATGAATTCACTATCCTGATCATAAGTATCACTGTCCTTAATATAAAATCTCCCCCTATTTTTGACAGCAAGGACAAAACATCTGCTAAAGAAGAAGACCGTAGGTAGTAGCATAAACTACACAACAGCTCCCCAAGAATAACAGAATCAGGAGAAAAGAGATTGAGAGTAAACTCCCAACCGAGAACGAAAGGATTCAAAAATATCCTTTGGCAAAGCCTTAGTAAAAACATCAGCTACTTGAGCTTGAGTAGGAACATAAAACTATTGAAATTCATTCTCTAAGACTTTATCCCGTAGAAAAATAAGTTTGATGGCAACATGTTTGGTACGAGAATGTTGAACAGGATTCTTGCTTAACTGAATGGCACTCATATTATCACATATGATAGAGATGGGTTTAGGAACCTGAATACCTAAATCAGAAAGTTGATAGGACATCCACATTAACTGAGTACAACAAGCAGTGGCAGAAACATATTCAGATTCACAATTAGATAAAGTTATACAATCTTTTTTTTACTATGCCAGGCAACGAATCGGTCTCCAAGAAAGAAAGTAGCACCACTGGTGCTTTTTTTGTCATCTGTACAACCACCCCAATCGGCATCTGTATAACCAAACAAGGTGAAATCATAATCATGAGGATACCAAAGACCAAAATCAAGAGTACCTTGAATATACTTGAAGATTCGTTTAACCGCAATAAGATGAGACTGTTTTGTTGCAGATTGGTACCGAGACACAAGACAAATAGCCTGCATAAGATCTGGTCAAGAAGCTGTCAAATAAAGCAAATTGCCAATCATGGATCTGTATTCTGTTTGACTAACATCAGGATAGTTATCATTCTTGACCAATTTACAGCCAGTTTCCAGGGGAGTTCCAACGAGTTTACAGTCAGCAATATTAATTTTTTTCAACATTTCCTTTGCATACTTTGTTTGTGAAATGAAAAATCCATTTGAAAGTTGAGATATTTGCAAACCCAAAAAGAATTTAAGTTCACCTATTAAGGACATTTCAAATTCTGATTCCATGATATCTGAAAATTCTTTAGATAAATTATCATTACTGGACCCAAAAATAATTGTTGGAAATAATCAAGACTAACCAAGTTACTGAGAGGGGAGGGGTGAATCAGTAACTCTTAAAAATTTAAAACATTTCTGCACATGTATATACTTTGACCATTCATTCATCTAATCTACTGCAAGCATGAAAGTATAATCATTCATAACACATAGACACAAAGATTTGGTGACCCAGAAACCTTCCAAATAGAAAGTAAAACTGGGGTGGGGATGGT
>MU223845.1:1001422-1012029 GCA_018584345.1 Thuja plicata
AGAATAATATAATAATTTAATATTAAATATTAAATTTAATATGATTAATAATAATATAACATATATAATATATTATTATTAATCAACATGTATTATATATATTCTAATGATCATACGACTGAAGCTATAAACATTAACAGTATCCAACTTCTTCCAAAGTGTTTTCCAAAAATAACTTACAAACTTACTGTCTCGGTCAGAGATGATAATCTTAGGTAATCCATGCAATCTGACAATTTCCTTAAAGAAAAGATCTGCTATATGTACTACATTTGATGTTTTCTTACATGGTATGAAATGTGTCATCTTAGAGAATCTATCCACAACAAAAAATATGGAATCATTACTTCTTGTTGTCCTAGGTAAGCCAAGAACAAAATCCATGCTGATATCACTCCAAGGTTTCTCTGGAATAGTAATAAGTGTATACAAACCAGTATTCTGACTTACTCCTTTTTTAATTTGACAAAATCCATAGCTTTTGACAAATTTTTGAACATCCTTATACAACTGAGGCCAAAAATACCTCTCCTTCAGCAAACTCAATATTTTATCAATGCCAAAGTGTCCAGCCAATCCACTACTATGTTTCTCGTTTATCAAATTAGTTCTCATTGATCCTCTCGGTATACACAACTGAATACCTTTGAAAATAATATCTTCCTGAATGAAATTGTCTTCCTGCTTACTTAATTGATTGGAATTAGGTGCTCTGCACACTCTCTACTGCTCTAAAAAATCAGGATCACTTTCATACAAATGTTTCATATCATCAAAAACCAAGAACTTCAATTCTCATTTCGGTCAACAAAGATCTTCTTCTACTCAATGCATCAGCAACTCTGTTAGAAACTCCACTCTTATGCTTAATCAAAAATGTAAAGCTCTACAAATACTCTACCCATTTCGTATGTCTCTGATTCAGCTTATTTTGACAACCCAAGTACTGTAAAGCCTTATGATCAGTATACAACACAAATTCATTTGGCATCAAGTAATGTCTCCACTTCTTCATAGCTTGAACAATAGAATAGAACTCTTGATCATAGACCAAATACTTAATTTTTTCATCATTCAACTTTTCACTAAAGAAAGCAACATGTTTACCTTCTTGAGTCAACACAGCTCTAATTACACTTCAACTTGCATAAGATTCAACTTGAAATACCTTATTGAAATCAGGTAAGGCTAATACAGTTAACTCAACAACCTTCAGCTTCAAAGCTTCAAAACTCTTATCAGCTCCATGTGTCCATTTGAATTCTCTTTTGTCTCCTCTCATTGTCTCAGTCATAGCATTACAAATAGAACTGAAATTTCTGATAAAGTTTCTATAAAAACTTGCCAATCCATGAAATGATCTTACCTCACTGACATTTTCAGGTGTAAGCCAATTCAGTATAGCTTCAACCTTTTCTAGATCAATCTTCAAACCATCAGCTGAAATCACAAAACCTAAATACACAAGCTCTTCTTTCATGAAGGAACACTTCTTCAAATTTATCAGCGACTTTTCCTCTTTCAATCTCTGCAATACTTTCCTTATATACATCAAATGCTCTTCTATGGTCTTACTAAATATCATAATATCATCCAAGTATACAATCACACACTTATTCAAGAATTTCTTCAAAACTTCATTCATTAACCTCATAAATGTACTTGGTGCATTAGTTAAACCAAAAGGCATAACCAACCACTCATATAAACCTTCCTTTGTCTTGAAAGCAGTCTTCCATTCATCAGGCCTTCTCTAATTCTGATATGATGATATCCACTCTTCAAATCATTTTTGGTGAAATACTTTTCTGCACTCAAACAATCCATTATGTCATCCATTCTCGGTATAGGAGACCTATACTTCATTGTGATCTTGTTTATTTCTCTTGAACTAGTGCACATTCTCCATTCTCCATTCTTCTTAGGTGCCAACACATTAGGTATTGCACATGGACTCAAACTTTCTCGCATCAGACCTTTGTTCAACAATTCATGAACTTGTCGGTTAAGCTCTTCATTCTTGGTAGGTGTTAACCTATGTGGTACTTTGTTTGGTAAGCTAGCTCCAGGAATCAGATCCATACAATGACTATCTCTCATTGGTGGAAAACCATTAGGTACATTATCTGAAATTATCTTCTTGTACTCATTGAGCAACTTTCCAACTTCTGTAGCAATATCATCTTCTGTATTCTTACTTGGTTTGTTAGGAATCAAAGCATAACATATATCATTTATTTTCAAATCCTTAACAGAATGTCTATCTTCCATCAGACAAACTTTCACAGATGTGCATAACTCATCAACAGATTCTTCAACCAAAGGTAACAAAATTTTCTTCTTACCATCAACCCAAATAGAATATCTATTCAGCCTTCCATCATGTATAGCATGTCTATCATATTGCCAAGGTCTTATTAACAAAATATGACAACAATCCATAGGCATAATATCACACAACACCTTATCATAATACTTTCCAATTTTCAGATTCACAAAACATTGTTCACTCACCATTAATCTATGCTCATCCTTGATCCATGAGATATGATAGGGCTTTAGATGTTTCATCCTCTGCAACTACAAATTTGCAACCATTTCTTTAGATGCCAGATTATCTGAGCTTCCACTATCAACAATCACCTTCCAAACTTTGTCTGCAACTCTGCATCTGGTCTTGAACAAACTTTTCCTCATCGGATCTTTCTTATCCTTCTCACTCCATAGTATTCTTTTGATCATGAGATTTCCTTCCTTCTCAACTTCATTAGATGACTCTTCTTTCACCAAAGCATTTCTGCTACTACTTCCTTTCTTTCTTTCATGTGTACATTCAAAGGATTTATGTCCTTCTTCTCCACAATTGTAACAAGTTATTTGGAATCCCTTTCTGCTATAACCACCTCTGGAGTAATTGCCTATTCCTCAATATGAATTTCCACCTTTCCATTCAGTCTTTCCTTTGTCTTGAGATGTGTCTGAATTTGACTTGTCTAGTTCAAATCTACTATTTTCACCATGAGATCTACCTCTTCCTCTAGGAAATCTACCACCTCTACCTCTTTGTCTTTGTTCATATCTTCTATTCAACTTTTCCTCAGCTTTTAGGGGAAATTGATATGCCTCCTCAATGCTTTCCATCTTGACCAAGCTAATTTCATCTTGTATGGAACTTCTCAAGCCATTCAAATATATTGTTGTTCTTTCCACCTCATCTTCCACATATCCACATTTGATGTCCAATCTATAGAATTCCTTAGTATATTATTTCATAGATTTATCTTTCTGCTTCAAGCTTTGCATTCTCCTAATCAGGTTAATCTGATAATCACAAGGTAGAAACTTGCCTTTCAATTTGTTCACCATCTTATCAGATAACTTGATTTTGTCTTTGCCTTTCTTCTTTCGATCCAATTGTAGATGTTCCCACCATAAGGATGCATGACCTTTTAGCTTTGTGCTTGCAATCTTCACCTTCTTATCGTCTGCTACATTCTCATATTCAAAGTAATTTTTCCATCTTAGTTATCCAGTCTATCAAATCATCATAATCCAATTTTCCCCTGTACTCAGGAGGATTAAACTGAGGAGTGGATTTCAAACTTGTCAAGGCTCTCAGGAATCTCTCTTCTTCTGGATTCATCATAGGTGCAAGTGCAAATTCACCTTGAACCTCTTCAATTTCATCATCACTAACATCATCAAGATGTCTTCCTCTACGTTGGGCTGTCTCAACATCTTCCAATCTAGCAGCCATATGTCTAAGCATATCAGCCAGACCTGGAGCTGCATTTCCTCTGCCACAAACCATCTTGAATCCCTTTGCAATTGTAGGTCAGATCGCAATCTGCTACCCCACAACAATACCAACTAGGGTTAGGGTTTACAAGAAGGAACTTAGATCTCACTAATGATCTGATACCACCTGACGCAAAGAGGGCTGAGGTGACAGGGCCTAAGACACTCCCAAACACCAAACCACCTTGCAGAACCAATGCGGAAGCCAAACAACATAGTGAGAGAAGAAAACACAGAGATCCTTTATATTAACTTGATCAAAATCATTACATGCCGGGGTGTAAGGCCTTCCCAATTTCAGCCATATATTCAATGAATTACAATATGATTTTCATACAACAGAGATCACAGACCTTCGATCTCAATATCTAAACATATGCTTTCTTGCTCTAAGAATAATATCTAAACTAAGAACATATAAAAGAATATATACAAGAGTCCAACAAGGAAGTCGATGCTCAAATCCATAAGAGAGACCCAGATTTAGGTCCACACAGATCCCAATGAGAGATGCCAAATTAATTAAGCCATGGAAATTAACTGAAGAAGTCGGCTGAAGATCCAACTCCCAAAATAAGAATCTCGGGTAGAGCATGACCGAGCAACAAAGAGACTCAGGAAAAGAACACCCAAGCAATAGGAAAATAAGCGTGCCCAAGAGACAGAACCCGAGTGAGAGAATAGGCATGCCCAAGCAATAGAAACCTAAGTGACAGAGACAAGCATGCCCGAGCAGCAGAACTCGAGCGACAGAGAACAAATTAAAGAACTGAAAGAAAACATCTTTTTTTTTGTTGTGCAGGATTTCCAATGACCCAAGATGCTCCTGCATCAACTTTTGCATCCAATTTTCTTCTATTAGCCATAGAATAGGTGCACGAGGATAAGTGATATAGATAGTTTATGGATGGAATGATAGAGGGTGAATGTTGGAAGGAATGCAAGTATGTGTGCTTTTGTTCATCTTGCTTGGGGATTGGAGGTGATTGAGTGGTGGACTTCGATATAGTGGATGGGGGTATGTAAGGACCCAAAATGGATGGAAGGGATGAAGAATTTGGGTTTTGAATATAAGGACCCAAAATGCATGTGGATGAGGAAGAGATGGAGTTTGGAACATAAGGGCCCAAAATAGATGTGGAGGTGGAAGGATTGGAGTTTTGGATATAAGGGTCCAAAATAGATATGAAGGATGGGGATGGGAAACTTTGAGTTTAGATGGAGTTATTTTGGATTTGGAAGGAGTGGAAGGTATACCAACATCTTGAAAAAAGATTTTCAAATGGGAAATTATTATTTTGAAAACAAGATGCGAGTCCATGTGAATGGGGTTCATGGATGGATTAGATAGGTGTGATGGGATCTTGTGGAGGATTAGGATCATGGGGAGGATTAGAAGGGATAATAGGATCTTGAGATGTATTGGGATCATGACATGGATTTGAAGGGGTACTTTCACTAGTACAAAAACAACAATATGTGACTTAAAAAACTACTAAAAATTATATATAAATGACTAAACTTAGTCACGTGACTATTAGTAGTTAATTTGCAGTCATTTATAACGCGACCAAATTTATGACTAAATTATTTTAGTCATTTATTTAGTCGTTGATTTGGTCGTTTATTTATTCATTGATTTAATCATTAATTTAGTCATTAATTTAGTCAAGTCCTTAATTTAGTAATATATTTAGTCCTTAATTTAATCATATATTTAGTCATTAGTTTTTTCATATATTTAGTCCTTAATTTAGTCATATTAAGGCACAATGTATACAAACCACCATACTCCTACTTGTAATAGGTTCTCTTCTATTGAGTTAGTACCCTTTAAAGAGTAATCATGTACCATGTATACTAGTACTTTCCATTAAACATGATTTCAATTTTTTCCATCTATAGTTCAAGGGAAACAAATCCTAAGGGAAAAGAGAAAAGACAACTATTATAGCTATTCAAACTCCATCAAAGCTTAAGAACAACATTAGACATGGATAAAAACTATGAAAATATTCTTGAAAGTTGATAAATGTTGAAGCTCAGTAAGGATATTAAAAACTCCTTTTGAGAATAAAAGAAACAGTGATAGCATTGTTGAATAACACTTCAAGGTCAGTACATTTATCAAAATTTTTAAGAGAGTAGTCAGAAAATAGTTGTCTAAGTCTGAAATCAAATATTAGCTAAGTCTATGAAGTAACCGAGATCAAAATTTATCAGCCAAAGATTGCCATTAAAAAAGATCAAAATAAAAAAATCCTAAAAAATCAAGAATTCAATAGAAATAGTTTTATGAATGGTCCATACAGGGTTTCAAAATCACTCAAAGTCCTATTTATGCACCTTGCCTACTTTATTACTAAAGTTCCAATTTTGTTTTCTTAAAAAATATGCTACATGAATGTCGACAACTCTCACCAAATCTGGATAATAACCATATTAGCTGGAGAAAGCATGGTCAACCAATTAATGTAGGAAACTCTCACCAATCTCTTAAACATACTAAAGAACCCTTGGGTGTGCCTCTTGAGGTAAAAAAAATATGTTAGAGCTGAGACCAGAATTTAAAATAATAGATGTAATCATGACTATGCTTGGTAACGTACAAAAGGTTGTGGTATAAAGGTTAAAGAAGTGCATTTGTAAGAAAAGTGATCCAAGTTCAAACCACCATATTGCAATAATGAATACTTTAACTTGAAAGCCACATCATCATGTAATAGCACACCCATTTCCAGGTCCATCTTAGGTACAATGATGTTCCTAGTTACACTAAGAGGACAAAAGTGAGTGTGTCAGGGAAACCATGGTATTAATCATTAATTGCTGCACAAATGGGCATCTAACCTCCATGAATACATGATACCTACATGGACCTACATGGAGTCAGGATGTCAATCATATTTGAATGCTATAAAGAGAAAATAAAAATATAAAATTCTTTTTGGAAAACACTCAATCACTGGCTACATTCCCGTTATTCCATGAATGTTAAGAGCTCCTTGTGATCCAACTAAAGAGATGAGGTGCACTAAAATAGGAAAAATAAATATGACTTCCCTAAAGATCAACCATATTCAACCAATCAATAATGGGAGTGTTGCATTCTAATACATTAGGTGCAATGCAGGGACAAATTACAAATTACGTATAAGAACTATGAGATTCTAATAGCCATATATGGAAAGGAGAGGGCATCTTACCATAGTAAAAAAGAGGAGATGACAAGTTTACAACAAGCCATCTGGAAGGATGGACCATTTTCTCTATTTCCATTGTTCACAAATCCATTATGGATTTGCAATTCAGTCACCTAAACTCCCCTCAACATACAATCAACCAGCCAGATAAAATTAAAACTCAAAGAAAATGTAACGTGTCACTAACAATATATTGCATTACAGAAGTATGTTATGTACAAAAATGTCATAAAAAAGTGGTTAACATTGAATTTTCTTCAATCCTTTACCTAGATAAAGGAAGCTTTTTCTCATGCAGTGCATGAGCCAATTTTCTCACTTCAACTGAACACACACAAATGCAAAGAGAGAATGAAATAGAGCATGCGGGAGTGAAAAATGAAACAAGAAAGATAGCTTACATTTCTTCTAAAGGATAGCAATACAACCATCTTATATCAACGAGTTAATAGAAAATACTTATATGTTTTATTCAAAAATTGTCCCCATTGTCTATATTTTTATATCCATCCATCATGGTTCATTTTTAAAGCATTCTCTACTTAATTTCACACTGTAATTATTTTAATTAATTGCTACCATCTATAGCACATCTTAATCCCAAACATTAGTTTGGTGTCAACAAATTGCCAATCCAAATAAGAGGTAATGAAAGACAATCTACATCCCCTTTATAGCCATCTTGCAGTAGTCATGGAAAGGAAAGCAAAAAGAATCACAAAGAACATAGTGTTGATGCAGATTTGGTATCAACATTGCATAAAGAATATAGGGAGCTCCCTGAAGAAAATCAACTCAACTGCATACATAGCGTTGGAAAATCTCATTATATAAGTTGTCTCATTGCAATCACACAACTTATACAAAGCTGGCCCAACTTTTCCTTTGGCTTCTATATCCATTTATTCCTTTAGTAGAGGTTTTCTACACTTAACCTTATTCAAATGTTACTGTATCCATCATCAAATGTTACTATGTAGTAGTGTTCTATGCATTGTGCCATGTAATCAGCACTTTGAAAACTAATGCAAAAAACTATATTCCAAAATTCATGACATAACTCTAATTTCCCTTTACTCTCTAAACTAAAAGAGGGGTAAAAATTTTATTGAATACCAAAGAGTACAGAACAACAGAGGAAACAAGGAGCACTAAAGAGCTTTATCTTGGTCAACAAGTTGAACCAGCTTATAAGATAAATCAGGGGGAAGCATCCTATGATCAACAATATTCCAATCCAGCGCGTGCTCGGAAGCCCATTTAACCAAGCAATCAGCTACTCTGTTCCACTCCTGAGGGATATGTATAAAAGACATAGATTCCAGAGAGTTGCATAATTGGATGATCTATTGAATAACCTGAGCCAAATTCCAATCCACATCCACAAGGTTCCATCTATTCAATAAATTCACTACCACTTGCGAGTCTGTCTCACAAGTAATTCTTCTCTAGCCACATTGACAACACTGTTCCATTGCAACCAATATAGCAAGGGCTTCCATGAGGTTATTTGTATGGTAACCCTTGTAGATAGAGAATAGAAACTGAACATCACCAGAGCTATCATGCCCAACTCCCCCAATGCCAGCCGGTCCAGGATTTCCCCAAGAAGAACCATCAGTGTTGATTTTAAGAACTCCAGACTGGGGAGGAGTCCAATGCCCCTCATGATTAACACGCTGAGCATGCTGCCTGGCTCTATTCCCAACGCGTCTATGGGGAAAAGAGGGGGCATTGCCCTGAAGAGGAAAGGAAAGGCATGAGTAAATACTAGCATCTCCTGGGTCCAAACCTCCACAAAAGTCACATTTTTCCAGGAGTGTTTCATGAATAGAATGAGCAATTTTCCCCCACAGGTGCCTGATCCCTAGCTACACATCATGAAAGATCCTCCTATTTCTCTCAAGCCAAACATGCCATAAAATAAAGGAAGGGCCAATGGTCCAAGAAACCTGAAGAAAAGAGGTCTTGGAAGGGGGATGGCCCAGACGGTCCCAGATCTCAGACAAGGAAGAAACATGCTAGCACGAGCATCCCCACACACCCCACCAGAAGTGCCAAATCTTCTTGACGAAGGAGCACTAGAAAAAAAGGTGGGAGGTAGTCTCTTCACTATTGTGGCATAAGACACAAATGGAGGGCCCCTGGAAGCCTCTCTTGTAAAGATTCTCCCAAGTAAGACAACGATTGTAAACTAGAATCCAGAGGAAAAAGTTACACTTAGGCCAATAAAAGCTATTCCAAGCTTTCCTCCACCAAGAAACCTCCACCTCACCAAACAATTGCTTAGTCAGTGCAAGGTACCCTGAAGAAACAAAATACTTGCCAGAAGAAGCACCTCCCCAGGCCAAAACATTAGGTTCCTGCAGAGAGTTGCACTCCCTAGAAGCCAAGATCTAAGAAAGCTCCAGCCGATCCCCCAGAGAACCACCCGGTGGCCAATTAGAAGAATTCTTCCATCTATAACCAACAGCAAGGCCCAAGTTATGAGCCTCCTTATAATGAGCCACCTTATTCCATCCAGTAGAAAGGAAAAGATCATAAAGAGGTTGTAATTGTGGATGAGAGGACAAGAGAGGAGGATGTCCATTCCAGGAATCACTCCAAAACAAAGCCTCAGTGCCTTTGTTACAGATCCAAAAAAGACTTCTCTTTACCAGGTGAGCACCAATCTTGAGGGTATTCCACACCATAGAGCCTCTTCCCTCAAGAGGAAACCTGGAAACATCTAAAGGTTCAACTAAAGGTTCAACGCCAGGTAAATACTTGTGTGACAGGATACGGGCCCAAAGCTGAGATTGACTGGAGCACCAGCGCCAATAGAGCTTGGTAGCAAGAGCTTGACTGCACAAGATAGCCGAACAAAGGTCAAGGCCTCCTTCCTTTTTTGGTCTGCAGACAGTATCCTAATTGATGAGGCTCCATTTAGAATTTTGCAAATTGCCACTCCAAAGAAATTGGTGAGAAAGAGCATTAAATTCCTTAAGAAAATACACCGGGGCAGCTTGAACCATGCTTCTGTATATAGGAAGGGCCTAAATCATAGATTGCAGGAGAGTCACCTTGCCAGCAATAGAGAGCCACCTATGAGTCCAATGATTGAATTTTTGTCGAAGCTTGTCGAGCAAGCTCTGCCAGAAAAGCCTGGGCTATCTTCCCACCACAATAGGGACACCTAGGTAAGTCAGAGGGAGAGTCTCAATCTAAAATCTCAAGATATTAGCAATTCTTCATTGATTAGGCTTAGGAGTGTTGAAGAAAAAAATAGAGGACTTGTGGTCATTGATTTTCTGACCTGAGGCAGCCAGATAAGTATCCAAATTGAGCCGAAAGGCTTTAGCTTCCCGAATCTGAGCTCTCCCAGCAAGGGCTGTGTCATCAACAAACTGGAGGTGGGAAAGAGTGGGCAGACCATTTCCCCATTGCCAGCCCTGAATCAGATTTTGGGATACATGAGAATTGATAAGTCTGCCAAGTCTCTCAGCCATAATGATAAACAAATAAGGAGAAAGAGGATCTCCCTGGCGAAGACCCCTAGAGGCCCCAAATAACTCAGATGGTTCACCATTAAGAAGGACCGAGAAGGAGGGAGTAGTAACACAGCTC
>MU223845.1:1015157-1044521 GCA_018584345.1 Thuja plicata
ATAGGGGCATACACATTAGTAACAAGAATCATCTCTCCAGTTTCCAGAGAAGAGGCCACCATTGAGAGAGCCGAGTGACAAGAGATCCAGTAGAGAGGCGTAACTTTCCTAGGATCCCAACAAATGGAAAGACCACCAGAGCTCCCCAAAGCACCAATACACTGACATTGCCCCAGAAACCAAATATTAGGAGCACATCTAAACATAGAATCTGCTGAAAGCTTGGTCTTCTGGATGCAAAGGATATCTGGAGAATGATTAGCCACCAGCTCATGAATAGCTTTTTTTCTGGGGATGCTATTCAACCCCCTCACATTCCATGCGAGAATAATCATTGAGTAGAGTGGGGGAAATGTTCATCCATGGTCTTTACAGCCCCAGACTCTACCAATAAATCTCCTATAAGTTTAATTTTTTCCTGATCCTGCTTTCGCCCAACTCTTGAGTGAGTAGCAAAAGAGACTTTCTTAAATGGTCTTTGCATCAGGCCCAAAGCAAGAGAAGATCCATTTTCTTTACTAGAGGCAAACACCTCCTTGACCAAATCTACCAGAAGAATATCCTTTTCTTGTGGAGCAGGAGAAACCACAAGGGCACCAGACTCAGGGCCAATAGGGGTCTCCGGCTTCTGCTGAACTACAACATCCTGGTTGCCATTAAGAATAGAACTCCTCCCATCTGAGCTAGTAACCCCACACTGAGCATCTACAGGAATGCCTTCTTCTATGACCATATTGTCTAGCACCTCAAATCGATTGAACCCTGAGTCCACTTGTCGATCTAGATGAGGTCACTTCTGACCCCTTCCCTTAGCATGGTTGCAAGCAGGGATAAAACCATCCTTATCAGGACCGGTAGTGTTATTTGGCCCTTGCCCCTGACTTGAAGTATTCATCTGAGCTTTCCCTTTGGCAATACTATCAGTCTGAACTTTCCCTTTACCAGTACTAACAGATTGACCATTCCCCTTACCATCATTAGCAATCCTTGGGCCTAAGAACCCGCTAGGAGTACCATTGCCTTTAGAGGCTTGAGGGTATTGGCACTGTAAATGACCATACTCATGACAAATGTGGCATCGGAAGGGAAGGGATTCATAGTCTAGCTGCTGAATGCAAGAAGAAGAGCCTAGGCAAATTTCCAAAGAATCTGGCAAAGGATTATTTAAATCAATTTCAACACAAATACGGGCATAAGAAATAACATTTTTATCCGGTGATTGATGTGCTATAGCAGTCGGCTTCCCAAGCAAAGCGGCAATTTGTCGAAGGATATCCTCGCGCCAGAAATCCAAAGGAAGCTGCGGCAGGCGGACCCAAATAGGAACCCTCGAAGGGAGATCCTCAGCAAAGTTGAACCCCGTATGCCAGGGTTTGACAAAAATTCCCACGCGGTCATAAAAATATGGGACTCCCTGAAAGACCCCATCCCAATTTGACATGCAAGAGAAAGCCACCAAAAAGTAGCTATTACCAGCCAGCATAATATCCATATCACCTTCCACCTGCCACGAATGGCGAATCTAGGCTTCCAGAGCTGACAGGGAAATCTGGATACCAAGAAACTTGCATATCAATGCATGTTTGGTCAAATAGTCCACATCTTCCATTATTGTCTCCAGAGGGATAACCAACACAGGTCGATCTAGGCTATGCGGAAGGCAGCCATTAACTTTATTCAACTTCGAGCTCTCTCCAACATAAAATATCTCCTTCGCCTATGAGCTCACCCCGGGAGAAGATCCACCACCAGCTGAAGCTCCAGCAAGAATGAGACTCTTGGAAACCCCATTCGCGACCATCAAAGCCCAACAGACAAACTCCCTTGCTAGATGGGCTTGATTTTATTCTACTTATGCAGATCTTTCTGCTCTCACCAAACCCTATGTTAACACCAAGCAAATCTGCAAGAAAAAAACCAAAACAAACGCCGAAACCCCACCCCGAATGCAAGGGAAATGCTGCACAACACTCCACAGCCACCAAACACCCACCCCCACACCACAGCAACCAAGCCCACCCCTTCATGCACGTGGGTAAATGCAGCAGCTAGCATGCACATGCCGACCGTCCATTTCCCTTTACTCTCTCGCTCTCTATAAAGACAACAATTTTTTTGTTCATTTTTTCCCTCTTTGTTAGTGAGTTTATTTTTTTCCCAGTTTTTTAAAAAACAATCTCTCTTAGTTTGCTGAAATATTCCAAAGAGAGTGTTTTTTGTATCTCACAGAAATTCACAAAATACAAATATCTAAAACAAATTAAAAGACCTAAAAGGCTGAAATCTTGTCTTTATAAGTTTCATGTCACAGTATGTCCCCTCCACTCTACGGTAAAATACTTGCCCTGTAACTTTTCAGTTTCCAAAGAGAATCACTTGATTTTTTTAAATTTTTTAAAAAAAATTGAATTTCTTGCTAAAAATAGGTATTAAGGAATTGCAATCAAAATGTAAAGTTTAAAAGAATGTCATAGAAAAACATACAAGCCAAGATAAGAGTATTCACCTTCACATCTCTAATAAATGATTAATTTTCATTTGATTTTTTCTTTCTAAAAGATTGGTAACTTCACATTTCTTCTCATAAGATTGTCACCTTCTTTATGCATCAATTCAAAATATTCTACAATACAAGCTACACGATGTTTCTAAGAAATCAAGTTTATTCTAAAGTATTGGTCCCCATTCCCTGATGTAGATTCAATACCCAATATTTCATAATCTATTAAATTTTGTAAAAGAAAGGGTTTTCTAAGTGGGAAATTGGATCAGAGAGCAATATTTGCAGCACATATTTACAAGATTAAATTATGATTATAGTTTCTTTCATTTTATCTCTACTGCCAGGGCAATGAAAGGCATCATTATATATTAGACTGGATATGTTAATATTTGATGGCAGAAATCATTCACAGTTATCAAGCATTGAAAACATTACTTCCCACACTGATGCTAGATGGTGACTTGTATGCAAGCTTGCATACCATTTAATACATACTTTTCTTAAAGAATTAACAGTCCATGAAATGGCAGTAGCAACCACCTATTAAATGAGGACGTGGGGGAGTTAATAATAACACTTGAAGACCAGTGAAATTATTTCTCAAAATTATGTACCGATATGGAAGATATTATTTCATGTACTAGAGTTTCTACAATTCCTTGAAACACCAGAAACATCATCAGCCATACTCATTGGTAATTTTCATGGTTTTGATATAGATTTCTCCTGGCTTAATATAATTTCTTTTGAACCATCAACGTCAGAACTGTATGATTTGAATGCTACAAATAGAAAGCTAGTGGATACTTGGTTTACCAACAACAATTTTACTATTCATTTACATCTAATGTCAGATGTAAGCCACATTTGGAAATGTGCTTCTTGATAACCGATCACATGCAAGCAATAATTGTGACTAGAGCTTTTCACTGCAGAAAGATATCTCTGATCTATTGAAAACTTGAGAAGTTCTGATAATCACATTTGAATCTTTGATATTGATAAAATGAGTTGTCTAAGTTCGCAATTTTTGTTCCTACTCCCAGACCCCCTCGTTGTAATCAAATTTTTTATATGACGAGACCCCCAATAACTAGTGGATATTCAGGAGTGCAGACCCTAATGGGTTTGAGGGGACACACTAATAAGCTGCACAAGGTGTTGGAGTTGAAAAAAACCTTAATGATTGAGAGGATGCAGGGGAACAATTTATTTATTTTTAACTGAAACGATGAAACAAGAATTTAAAAAACTGCATTTGTAGGGAAAAATTATGACTTGTTTGACCCTGCATCTAAAGGTATTCTTTGCACATAATAAAATATCATTTAATTATGAAAATAAAGTTTCTGAAGGAAAAGGGGAAATTACAAATTTATAAAAGGAGGTTGATAGCTCATTGTTGAGGTTATAAATGATCTGATATTGCTCCTGCTTTAAGAGAACACGTGTTCAACTCAATTTTCTAGAAGACAAAAACCCTATCAAACATACTAGTTTCCAGGATGAAAACCTCCTAGTAGGTTAGAGTGATTTCATCTAAGAATCACCAATAAGATACAAAGTGAAGTTTCCAACTGTTGTTACAAGAATGGACGATTTTGATATGTTTTAATTATGTTGTGGATTCAAGTTATTCAGATAGAGGCTGCAAGCATCAAAATCTAGGAAGCATTCTCAAGCTCAGATTCTTCTCATCTTTGTCAGACAAGATGATGACAGAAAAAACATTTCCATACACAGGATTATTTCTATGCTGCCATGGACTTTTGTCCTCCATTTTCCTACACCCATTATTGTTGCCTTCTCAGCGAATGATATGCTCCTAAAACATTTATCCAGCAGTCCTTGCTCCAAAATATTGATCAACATGTCATTGTTTTGACTTTGAAGGATACCCACTATGGGAACTTCTTCCCATCTTTTGCAAATGTGTGATCGGTTCTCTTCAACTAGTTTTCAGTTAGCCATGGCTTCAGAGGCAATTTGTTTCTAACAGTAGCTTCAAAGGCAATTCGTTTCAGCAGGAAATTCTTACTTCATCATAAAGATTATGAGACAACATGTCCTCAAAACAGAGGCAATCCATGGAAGAGCTGACGTACACTTCAGAGTGAGAAGGAAGCAATGGAGGATTGTTTCAGTTAGCTCAGTCAGCCCAAAAAAATTATAAAAATAGCTACCTTTTATTTTAGATTTGTCCTACAAGGCTACATTCTCATTTGATATTTGCATTAAAAATCTCACAGAATTGTCTTACTTGGCAGTCAAATGAAGAATATTATTGGTCTATCTTTTCTTTTAGTATTTGAGTTTTTTTCTTTGTACAATCACCCATACAAAATTATGAAAGGATTGTACATGTATACTTTAATTTATCTAGTCTTAAAAGGTACCTTTCTCAATCGCTTCAATTCCTCAGCAGTAGATTCAGATAAAAGTGTAATCCTTTTATCTTTAGAGGTATTATCTCTGCGTCCACTGTATGAGAAAAGTTTACATTATATCATAACACGAATCACATTTGTAATAACTATAAGCATATAGGCATAAGTAACCTGCTCGCCAAATCTAGAGAAATAGGTGAAGGAAAGGAATTACCCTTCCAATTATAATTGCAGGTCAAGACATGTGGCCTCTAAGTCCTGGAAATAACTACCTTTCTCTTCAAGCTCTGCCTCTAATGAGGTGAATTTCTCTTGAAACTAATATAATTCAGCTCTAGCAGCTTTGAGTTGAAATTCAAGTTCTTCATTCATAGATACGTGATTTTCTGTCTCTTTCTCCAAAGACTCTTTTGATTGCCTAAATGCTATAAGCTGCTTCTGTAAATCTTCATTTTTTTTTCTCTGATTCTAGAAGTTGAGACTTAAGTGCCTCAATATTTTTATTTTCTAGTTGAAGCATCCCCTCCAGGTCTTGTTTTTCTGATTGCAGGTTGGTGAGCTGGGAGTACTTAAGATTTTCAGACAAGTCAACTTCTGATTTATTTTGCTAACTTGTTCACTGTCTGAGTGTTGAGATGTTGTAATAGCAGCCTTGACATTTTCCAAGACTTCATCCATGTTCTTCCCTTTTGCGTGGGTGTTTAAAATCATGCACAAAATCTCTTGAAGTTTGTTGTCCCTCTTCGCTATATTCTTTCTGAGAATTTCACTTTCTTCTTGCATAGAAAATAAATGCTCTAACAGAAATTATATTAGTTTTATGCTATTTTCCTGAATACTATCATTAAATTGAAACCCTAACACTGACCCCAATCCCTCTTTTCTGGCATGCATCCTTTTTCTTTTCCACTCAACTGTATCCTTCGAAAGTGTTTCAACTTCCATCCTCGTCTGAGCCACAACAGCAGGTCTTGGAAATTATTTCCGACAAGGATACACAATCTTTGGCATTCTTTCTCTAATTTGGAAATCTTTTTCATGGTCTCTAAATGTTGCTTGTTAGTAGAATCAACTGATATTCTGGTGTACTCTTTCTCTTCATTGCGTATTTCTATGTCCTTTTCAAGGACACAAAGTTCATATTTCACTGATGCATTCTCCTCTTCCAAAGAGTTTAGTCTTACCTACAACAGACTTACTTCAGCTTCAGCTTGAAATTTTCCATCTCTCAATTTGTCAAGTTGCCTCATCCACTCTTTAAGAGACTCCTGAAGTGCACTATTTTCTGCACTCATTTCTAGTAGCCTTTGATATTTTCTGCCAGTTTTGCTTCTAGTTCTTGTCGAATTACATCTAGTTCTCTGGATTTCTTCATGACAACATCATGGATGGCCTGCTCTTGTTCTTCTTGTACATGACGTAGTTGGCACATGCATTCTTTCAATGCTCCATCAAGATACAAAACATGATCTTTAGCTGCAACTTTCTGCTAAAGTGCAGCATCAAGTTCTTGTTTCAGAGAAATTGCATCCTCTCTAGCTTTTTCCCAGCTTGAATTGCATTACAGTTTTAATTACAACTCATTGAACACTACAAATTTAACTTCCAAAGAAAAAATATATATAGTAATGAGTACAATGTTTTTCAATTGCTTCTATAAGTTGTCTGAGGATCAACAAAGAAAAGAATGTTGGATGTTGAGTATCATCTTAGAAAATAATATTGGATGTCACATCTAAGTAGTCGTACAGAAGGAAACCAGAATAAATTTCCCCTCAAAACTTGAATGATTGAATAAAACATTAGAGCATAAATCATGGGGAATGCAAATTGTAGAAACGAAAGATGAAAAGCAACTTTACCTGCACTGCTTCTTCGACAACCTTTGCATGTTGTTTTACAAGGTTATCTTTGACATTGCTTTCAACAAGAGTGGCAGAAAGTCTTTCACATTATTTGAGAGCAACAATTGATTTATTATTTCATCAGAATACTCAGGCACATCTGACTTCAGATCCCGTGACATTCAAAATCATTTAACATAACTCTATTGAAATCTATTGTTCGTATTTGCACTCAGAATCAACAATCCTATACCTATTACATTGTGTGTGTGTAATTATGATACTTATTACTTGAGTAAACTTTTGATGCATCACAGGTTTAATGAACTAATAAAAATTTATGCACTATCATGCCAGTAAACACATTATCTAAATGGTACAGATTGTAATTGTAGACATGTATCATGCACAATACAATAACTCCAAAAAGTCAGATCATTTGAAAATGAAATCATAATATGGGCTTCAGGAATAAAGAACCAGTGTTTATAGAAATGTGCAAGTAAATTTCTCTTTGACAATATGATACATTTTTTCTACTCAATTGATAACAACTATCTATTGCAGAGTAAATAGATGGAATACACATAAATGATTTATAACAGAGTTGCAAAGTAATTTCAATAGTTACAAATTGTCATCATTTTTGCTTTTATGTATTTCATGTAGGCACTTATATAAAAAATTAAAAAAAAACAATATCGCCATATGTTCCCTTTCCTTGATTACAAAACCCCCAGTAGTTACCAACCAACTACAACCATTGACAATTGCAAAAAAAAAAAAATTGTGACTGTCACAAGCTGACAAAGTATTAACATAACCATTGGTGATAACCAAAAAGTACAACATAGATAATACTATCTACACCAACCCACCAAAAGAAAAGTTGTCTTTCAGATACCAAAAAAACAAAAGAATAACCCTATTGAGGGCAGAGAAAAAAGATGTCCCTAAATGTGCAACACCAGAAATAGAAGAGGTTGGAGAGGAATGATGAGAAGCAGCCACACGTAACTTATAAACTTCTTTGTCTGTTGCTTCAGGTGATGAGTGACTAGATGTTCACATTCCTAAGACACCTTGATCATTTGCATGGCTTCCATACCTGAGCCTCGACCTTCTCATTTGAAGCTCAAAGTTATGATAAATTTGAAGCAGATGTATTGGACACTCCTATAGACTATTTTCATTTGTTGGTGATAAATTTGTCAAGATGTGATACTTTCAATTACATTCCCTCCATGCAGTTAGACGATTTGACTTATTTATCTGGAAGATATTTCTTGTGCATAGACGGATGGCAGCTGATTCAAATTGGGGAGACTGTTGGAATTCCTGGCGGGAGTCAACATGCCCTTGGTTTGTTGTCAATATATTGATAGTTAGAACTGTTAGTTTGGATGACCCAACAAGACCATCAATCTTCAAGCAAGATACTTCATTTTAAACAATTACAGAGAAGGAAAAGGTAGATCCAACAGGTAGATAGGGGAAAGAGGATAGAGGTAAGTTCTCTAGGAAGAGGAAAGAAAATTATAAGAAAGTTGCGAGCTCTATAGTAGGAAGTGTTGTTCCTTTCAAAAGAAGCACAGAGAGGTACACAGAATAGAGAAGGAAATTGAGCTAAGAAGCCCACTGCACTTGAAGAGACGGTAGAAAAAAAAAACAAGAAATGAATCTAAAGTTCAATACATAACTGTGTAATTTAAATTCTTTTTGAGCATGTTTGAAAACCTACTCAGGAAGATTTTGTAATTTAATGCATATGGAATTGTTGTCTTGTTCTGGTTGGCTATGTTCTAGTATTGGTAAATGTTAAGCTGTTAAATTTAGATCATTGGCCATGTTCTCGTACTAGTAAATGCTATGATCCTAATGTTAGATCATCCTTCATAGGAGTGCCTTGCCTTGCTTAGACTACATCAAGTGGTATCAACGCAAGGGTTTCTTGTTGGGTTGTGTCTTGAGAGGCTCTCATAGATTTGTTGCAAGTGGGAAAGTTACTACAATTGCAGAGAATGGTCAGAGGAAACAATACCAAAGATGATGTATCTTGTAGGGGAGCGTGTTTAAGTTCCCTTCAACAAAAGAATACTGATTAGAAGGTGTAACAACATCCTCCACTGAGAGATTAGTGGATAGAGAACACTTTAAAAGTCTACTCCTTCCAATGAAAGTGTGACTAAAGGGCATGTGCCATTTGTGTTTACAGAAACTGGTTGCAAGTCAAGGTTAGTGTGAGAAAGTCAATGTCTCAAAGAGTGCATGTCTTTTGGGATTGTGGATGTGTGAAAGTGTATGTAGTAGATGTCTTCAAAAAGGACTAGAGTGGTCTTATAGAGGCATATAAAATTTTCATTCAAGGAGATGGAGAGAAAGGGCTCATACAAAGAGGGATCTTGAGATGTTGGAAATATTGAAAGCAAGATAGATGCTCCTAAGGAGCCTGATGTTGGAATTAGTAAGAAAAAAGCATAGAAATAGATGACGATGGAAGATATGGAGATGCAAGTTGTTGATCCAACAAAAGAAGCTAAAGGTCATCTCTTACCTTTAATAGGGGTGAATGTGACGCAAATTCAAGGGATGCATGAAATCCATGGAAGAAGAGACCCTCATTACAGATGATATGGAAAAATACTTTATTCAAGAGAAATCAAAGTAAGTATGCCCTTTGCAGGGTAGTAAGTTGTTGGTGAATTTAGTGCAGATGAGTGCACGAGAAGGGAATGAAGAGAACCCTATGTCAGTACAATGTGTAGAGGTTGCAAACATATGATCTTAAATGGTTGGTGATGATCTTTATAAGAAAATCGCGAAGACTGACCAGGCAAGCTGTTACGAAAACTCAATGATACCTACAATGTCCTGGTTCCCAAAACTGCAGACCCTACTGCTATGGAGGAATTTAGACCCATAAGTCTATGCAAAACCCTCTACAAAATCCTCTCTAATATCATGGTTAATATAATCAAACCCTTTCTTAATAAGATTATCATCCCTAACCAGAAGGGGTTTGTTCCATGCCGACAAATCATAGATGCAGCTATCACAACTCATGAAATTCTTCATTCCATTGACCGTAGTAAAGCTGTGGGTATGGACCTCAAGCTTGATATCTCTAAAGCCTATGACAAAGTCAACTAGCTCTTCCTATACAAGGTGCTCTCTGCTTTTGGGTTTAATTTGCCTCTCATCAATATTATTAAGGAATGTGTTGAGATTGTTAGATTCTCGCTTCTCATGAATGGAAAAACTGGAGACAAGTTTCCCTTGGCTAAAGGTCTGAGACAGGGGGATCCTCTTTCCCCCTACCTCTTCATCCTGTTGGCTGAAGTCCTTGTGTGTAATATGATGCAGCTGGTCACGAATCGTAGAATTCAAGGAATTAAGCCTACCACCACCCTCCCCCTATCAGTTTTGCAGCAGTTTATCGATGACATTTTTTTCTTTGGTACCTTTTTGGTTATGGAGGTCAGGCTGTGGAAGAGCCTTCTTGATGACTATGCCTTTACCTCTGTTCAGCACATTAACTATCATATAAGCATGATCTTTCTCTTCAACACAGATTAGTTGATATAGGGGAAAATTCTGGACCTTTTGGGCTGCAAGTCGACCATGCTCCTGACAACCTATTTGGGCCTCCCTCTAATGATTAAATATGTTAAAAATAACTTCTACAACTCTATCCTTGAGCATACCCAAAGGAATCTTGCTGGATGGAAAGGAAAACTCCTCAGTAGTGCCAGGAAACTACAATTGCTCTCCGCTTCTCTGCAAGGAATCCTGGTGTATTTCCTCTCCATCTTCAAAATTTTGGGAGCCATGGCTGACAAACTTGAGAAAATCTAGTGCACCTTCGTCTAGTCTGGTTGTGAGGAAAAAAAGAGACTCCCTCTGGTCTTCTGGGACAAAGTCTGCTTACCCAAGTCTCTTGGTGGCCTTGGATTATGAAAAATTAATAACCTAAATAGAGCTATGTTGACTAAACTGGCCTGGACTATGGTCTTAGGTTCTACTGACTAGTGAAAAATTATGGAAGTCAAATATCTCAACAAGGGCCACTTTTGTAAACTCTACACGGAGCATGTCCACCCTCAGGGCTCCAAGATATGAAATAGTATTCTTAAATTTAGGAGCACTCTGGAGAAGGGGTTCACTTGGTAGTTTGGCAATGGTAGGACATCTGGTTTTGGGAGGATGTCTGGCTAGGTGACCTTATCCTTGGCTCCAGTCGGCTCCCCCAACTCAAGAATATCCTCACTCTTTGGGTGGGAACCTTTGTGGCTAACTACACTAGCAATGGGAAGTGGATGGACCTCCCATCCCTACTAGCTAATAGGTTTGATCTCACTCTCCTAGCCACTGATCTCATGAATCTGATGCAAAGGTCTCAAATTCCCTTATTCGACTGCCCTGATAGAATCCTTTGGTCCCACACTCAAAATGGTGAGTTCTTGGTCGAATCGTCTTACATCTCAATGATCAAGGAGGTTGCTGACCTGACCTCCTAGGAAAAAGTGTGGAGCTCCCAACTAATTCCCAAAGTGAACTTCTTCTGGTGGGCTATGCTTCATGGAAAAATCCTAACTTTTGATAACCAGGCCAAAAGGGGAAATTAGTATGGCCAACAGATGTAGCCTCTGCAAAAGTGAGGAGGAAAGCATCAACCATCTCTTCCTGCACTGTGATTTCTCCTGGGCGGTTTGGCAGCTGGTCATCCCCAAACTCAAAATTTCTTGGGTAACTAACTAGGATATCCAACATTTGGCCACTTACTGGTAATCCCCCTCCCAACACCAGTTTCTCCATCTCCTTTGGAAATGAATCCCCCCACTTCTGTTGGAGTATCTGGAAGGAGCACAACAATAGAATCTTCAGAGACAAGGAGCTATCCCTTGTTGATGTCTTCTACCTTGGCTCAAAGATTCTATTGGAGAACCTCTCAGTTTCTCAATGGAAGAACTTGAACTAGACCCCTAGTGATGTTGATCTTCACAAAGCCAAAAATTGGAGCATTGACAAAGGATTTGACAGATTCGACAACAACAAGCTTCTTGTCAGGAAGACAACCAAATGGTCCTCCCCAAACCTTAGTGGGACAAGCTCAATTTTGATGGGGGTGTATGCACTAGGAACCAGGCAGGTGGGGGCATTATCCATGATTATAAATGGCACTTAATAGCTACTTTTGTTGGTCCTCTTGTAAACCAAACTATTAATCAGGATGAAGGCATGGCCCTCCTGTGGGGTCTAAAAATTTCCATGGCAATTGGAAGAAGAAATCTTGAGATTGAGGGGGAATCCAAAACCATTATTGAGGTTGTGAAAGGTAATTCCAAGGTTGGGTGGAAAATGGACACTATTTTAAGTGGCATCCTTGGTCTCCTGGGAAACCTTGAGGAGGTCAAGATGAGTTACATCTACAAGGAAGGGAATTCTGTGGCGGATTCTATGGCTATTGTTGGTCTCCTATCAGATAGATTACGATGCTGGAGGGTTGTCAATCAACTCCCTAAGTCTACTCAAGACCCATTTAGGAAAGAAGAGAGTGCTTCCAATGGGACTCACAATGATGGTTAAAATCCAATGCTATGTATGGCCTTGGCTTGGCGCGGTTGGGCCCACCACACCCCTCCTTTTCGCCACCAAAATTTTGAATTTTGAATTTCTCTGCCACCTGGCTAGTGACGGGGATCTTATGCTCATACGAAGGATGAGCTGGAACTACAATCATTTTTTAATATGAAACATTCCCAAGATAAAGGAAAGTGGGTTCTTCACGTGGAGTTTTTGGCATTACCTAAGGTCAAAGGGTCCTCTTAAATTTTTTAATTTCTATCATATCATTAAGTTAAATTGGTGGATTTTTCTTAATGCATGGCGATTTGCCTTAGATTTGGTGTGGATTTTCATGATAGAAATTACATCTCGTAGGAGGCCTCTCACGTGTCAATACACCTATGTGTCCTGGAGATGCAACTTGGCATGCAGTGCAATTACTGCCTAAATTATTACAACAATTATTGGAGGTTTACTTTTGTCTAAGTTTCTATATTTTATTAGCCAAGAATTGGGGTTTTTTTGCTCTGTACTGGAATTGTTTTTAATATATTGGGTTCCTAGTTATGGGTGTGCCCTACCTGCTACAAATAGCTCCTAGGCTTTACACTGGTCTAAATATGGGTGGTGACATACATAGAATCATGTTGGGATTAATAGGAAGTATGTATTGAGACGGGAGGGGTGAATCAGTACCTCTAAAACTTTTGTATCCCTTTTATCAATTAACCTTTGTAATCAATTGTATATCCATTCAATCTGATTTATACTATCTTGATGCGAGTTATATCAATTCATAACATTAACATACATATGAACATTCATAGAAACATTCATGAAAGTAAATTGACACATAACACAAGATATGATATCGTAGAAAACTCCTGTGGGGAAGTAAAAACTGCAGTGGGGATGGCACCCACAAAATCTTCACTATCAGCAGATTGGAAGGGGCCGATTAAGGCTTACAATTTGATCACTTCTGATGATCTACCCTTTTAGGAGTATCAGTGGAGACCTATTGAAGTCTACTCTATTAAGAGCTTTAGCAATACTGTTAAGTGTGCACTCGGTTAAGAGATTTTTTGTTAGATGGTTATATCCACCTTCCTTGAAAGGATTTTTACACTTTGCTCCACTTGTTAGAATGATAGAAAATTACAACTTGACCTAGTAAATGCAATCTCCTATTGCTGATACAGATCCAATTTATTTTACATAAAAAGATTATCACCTAATTGTGATTGAATAATACCTCTGATTCTCGGTATGCTCTGTTCTTGGTTCTTGCTAACCAAATTCACCTTTTGATGTTCATGTTCTTGAAACTCTCAATCTGATCCATAGATGTGCTCATTTGATTCATTCATGTTCTCCTCTCTCTTCACAGCATCTATTCATCCATTAATAATGAATGATTGCATCATCTATTTGTAGATGGATTGACTTCATCAAGTTTCGATAAAAATAATGTTAACTCTAAGATCAGGTTTACAACTTATACCTAGATCTCCTAGTCTATGTGTTTTAAATCAGTTAGACTGATTAAAAAACTTACATTCATGTATCTTGTCCCTAAAAAAATGGATTTAAAACAAATAGACATCCTATAAATAGAATACACTTGCTTTATCTGACGTGGAAGTCAGATCCACTTTTTGCGGGCTGTAGCTGACTTTCGGTTCTGTCTGTCAGTCATGCTTGACTATCCTTCAGTTTTGTTCTATTGGTTGCACTTTATCTATCTTGTCAGTCTGCACTGTATCTTGCATATCAGGTTCCTTTGTCGGGTTCCACTTTATTTTTCTATCTTTTCAATTTCAGTTTACAAACTAAGTTGTGTCATTGGTTCTCTTTGCACTTAGTCATCTTCTGTGATCTCTTAGTATCTGATCTTCGGTTTGCTCATGTCCTGTCTTTCGGTGTATGCTTACCGAAAGTGTTGTTTGCATACTAATGGAAAATTAATGTCATCAATCTTCCCCTTTGATATTAGTATCAAAAACTGATATGTGCAAAATACTAATAAAGTGTTAAGTATATACAACATATATAATCCTTAGTCATTTAATGACTCCCCCTAGGTATATGCCGGTATAACTGTACATATGATGTCTTTCCTTATACATATCATTTTACCATATGAATATACATATACATATCTACCATTTTTCCATCTGAATGAATGAATGAATGAATACATGTCATTTTTTCTTTTTGTATTTTGTACTCATATCATTTCCCCCCTTTTTTGATATTAAGGGCAAATGTCTTTACCTTTAGAGCTTATAAAAAATGTGGGAGTGTGAAGACTTCATGTCTTCCATCATCTTCTCCCATTTTTCTTTGAGGTTCTCCAGAGCCATGTGCTCGAGTGTGATATTTGAATGCATGTCGTAGATGGTGTCTGCTATAGACATCTCAGGAGTTGCAATCAGTTGCCTTGCTGAACTGATATGTTGTTGGAGCAGTGTAAGGTTTGGAAGAAGTTGAGCTTGGAGCTCAGTTATTTATTCCCTAAAGTGTGTCTCTACCTCACACAACTCTTTCCTTAACCTTTTTATTTCAATTATCTTCTTATAATGTAGTTTGACTGCATTGTCTCCATCGGTGGTTAAGCTTTGTGCACTATTTGCTAGATCTGTATCTAGCTTTGCAATGTTTTCACTATTCTCTTTAGTGAACTTGTCTATTGTGCTCAATTTTTGAATCAAGGTTATAGCTTTAGATATGATTGGATCTAATTCAGTGATGAATTCTGATAGCTTTACCTTATTTACCGCCACTTCTTGGTGTAAGCCATGCAATCTAAGATGTTAGGAGCATAATCAATTATTAAAAACACTCAACAACTTAAGAAAATAACTACATACAAGATTAGACCTTAAATAAAAACTTGAAATAAGCTTATGGAATAGGAAGTGAAAACTTCCTAAAAGCCTATTCAAGATCCTATTTGATATTTAGCTATGTCTATTTGCTTAATGAAAGATGCTAATTAAAAATAGATGTGAGCTCAAACTATATTATGCTAACAAGCTTCAAGATACTCTTAGATGGCTAGGATGACTATTTAAATTAGCATTATAAGTTTGCATGTAAAAGTGGATTGAAAATATGAATGAAAGGGGTTCCTTATATAGGCAATGTGTAGGAAAACCAAGGGCTCAGATGCAAAGTTGAAGAGAGGTCCAGATGCCACTAGAAGAGAGCACATGGATTGTGGTTCTTCAAGTGCATCAAATTGTGACACTTTTCACAAGGGGATTGGGTTGAAAGTAGGGAGGAAAGTGACCATTTAGGGAAATGGGACAAGGGGATGAGGGAAGACTTTAGGGGATAAGGCCTCTTAAAGAGGGTGTAAGAGACATTTATGAAGGTGTAAGAGCCTTAAATGCATATGGATAGGCTTGGCTTGAGATTGTTGACCTTGGATTTTGGGGGTTGAGTTCCTAATCAAGGATTAGGAATGTGACAAGGTTAGGGATTGAATTAGGATTATGGTTAGGAGATAAGAAGGGTGATTAGGGGGATAAGGAAGGGTTAGCATGTATGAAAGGGTTGGGTTGAGTTAGAACTCAAGGTTAGGGGTTTAGGATGGGTTAGGTTAGGGGTTTGAGGGAGTATTTAATGAATGAATTACATAAATAATATATTCATTCAATAATAGGGGAATAAGATTTTAATTAATTATTAAGCTATTGGTTGCTTTTAATAATTAATCAGGACTATAGCCAATTAATTGAATTAATTAGGGCTAGGCGATGATATAGGTCAATTAGGTAATGCTTAATTACTTAGTTGATATGTTCTAGAAGGCACTAAATATGATTAGACGTGTTAATAAGATTTAGGTGTCTACATTTTGCCCCTCTTTGACATAATATTAGAATAACACTATTTTGAAGACGTTTAAAACAATAGATGACACGAAGATGTGGACGTAGGAAAAAAATTTGCCCCAGAGTGATGATTAGGAGAGAATTTAGAATAGAATGATTAGGATGATGCCCCCTCAAGAGGGTGACAGGGAGAAAAGGTGAAGCCCTGGAGGCATCTCAAAAAGACGGCCAGGAGAGACATGATAGAAGAAAAAGCAAGGGGGGGATAGAAGAAATAGGGAGGGGATATAAGAATGAGGGATGGGATAGTCAGGTTTGCATCAAGGATGAAGGGTTTGGGTTGAGACAAGATTTGATTGGACTATATGGGATGGATTTGCTGGGGATGGGATGGTAGGAAGGGTTTTTCTTGAAGCTCGAGCAAGGGGTATTCTGGGACGGAATACCGCCATGTAGTTGAGCACTTATTTTGATATAGCAACGCTAGAGACCATGCCAAGGTTACTAGGAACACAAGGCCTTGTCACGGATGTTGCAGAGGATTGACACAACAAACATGCAAGGGTTTCCCTAGCATCACACATGAGTCCCGAAAGAGCCATAGTTGAAATGATGCTGGAAAAGCCCACAAGAAAATGACACTTCCCAAGTGCAGCATGTGAACCCAAATGGATTACATACACGCAAGGGTCATATCCGACTGATTCACAAGAAGAAAACAAAAAGATAAAGTTCCCTATCCCAGGTGCATCCATTTGCAGCATACCATGATATAAAGAATCATGGAAACTTTGAGGAGGAGAACAATCAAGAGAATTAGGAATGATAACCAAGAACCAAAATCAAATTTCAAGATCAAAAATTCAATAACAAGATGCCTATTGCCAGAGAGAGCAACGATATGGGATGATGATTGGATTGAGATTAGGTCAAGAGGAAGGATACATCTTACAAGAACCTAGTGATGAGGATGATCTAGATTTAGGTCAATGAGAGGAAGGGTACATCCTCAAGTACCCATTTCTAGAAAGATGATTGGATTTAGGTCAACAAGAGGAAGGATACATGCTCAAGGACCCATTTCCATGGAGAAGTCAAGTGTGTATCTAATTGGATAAAAGATGTGATGATGATCTAATTGTTGAAACAAGATTTCTTCATAAGGAACTTGTTGAAGCATAGGATTCGGAATGGAACTGGATCACTTTCTGCAAGGAGATTGACCAAGGATGTGAGATATGTACAAGCGGGATCGGATACAAGACAAGACTGACACAGAAAAGATATTTAAAGGACTGAAGCTCAGGGATTGGGATAGGACAACATATATACAAATGGGATGGACAAGTATATATAGGACTGGTATGTACAAAAAGTACAGGATGTAGGATAGGAGGACCAATGTTGACTGATGCTAGCGATAATGGAACATCTAGGAAATATAGGTAAGGATTAGGCCAAAGTGGAGTGGAATGAATGAGATGGAGGAGAATGAGATTTTGATAGATAATGATACGACCCACTATGTGTGACTCCTGATTGCCAAGTTTTTACCACACATACTTGTCCAAGGTGCCTGCTTGCCAAGTTTTCACCATTGGACAATTTATTTATTTATTCATTTATTTAATCTTTTTCAATGTTTTTTGGAATTTTCAAATTAACTAGAATAACTGATCAACTTTTAGGCATAGAAGCACCTGAGATGAATGATATTGATTGGATCATTCAAGGGTTCTCCTTCAGGTGTAGATAACTAATATGCCCTAGAACTGTAGCATGCAGTGAGGATATATGGGCCTTGCGAGGTAACTTCAAACTTACCCTTCTTTTCCTGATTAGTGCCCACTTTCTGATTCTCTTTGAGCACAAAGTCCCCTACCTGGAACTGGCGTGGGTGAATCTTTTTATTATAGCTTCACTTTAATCTATTCTGATATACGACCAATTGGTCATATGCTTTCTGGCACTTTTCATCAAGGAGATCAAGCTGTGTGAGTCTTGCTACTCTATAGTCTTCATCTGTGATTAGGTCTTTGAGAGATACCTGTAAGGATGGTAGTTCGACCTTAATTGGTAAAACAACCTTGATACCATAGACAAGGGAATATGGAGTGGTTCCTATGGGAGTGCGGAAGGAAGTGCGATAGGCCCAAAGGGTGGGATTAATTTGGAGGTGCCAGTCATGACCAGTATCATTGATAACCTTCTTTAGGATTTTTAGAAGTGTTTTGTTGGTTTCCTCAGCTTGGCCATTACTCTATGGGAAATATGGGCTAGAGAAGTGATGATGGATGTGGAGGCACTCGCACAGATCGACCATATGCTAATTTTAAAATGGTGAACCGTGATCTATGAAAATAGTGGATGGAATGCCAAAGCGGAAAACGATGTGATATAGGATAAACTTGGAGATTTGGATGCCTGTCGTGAGGGTAAGTGGGATTGCTTCAACCCACTTAGTAAAGTATTCAGTTGCTATGATGATAAATTTGTGTCCCTTAGAGGACAGGGGAGTGATCTTACCAACAAGGTTGAAACCCCAACATGAGAATGGCCAAGAAGGCACAATAGGATGTAGTTCTTGTGTTGGTGCATGGATCAAATTTGCATGCTACTGACATGGTAAGTAGTTTTTTACAAATTCACAGGCATCATGTTCCATAGTAGGCCAATAATACCAAACTCTAAGAAGTTGTTTAGCTAGGACCATGCCACTTGTGTGGGCACCACAAATTCCAGTGTGCACTTCTTGCAATGCCTGGGAAGCTTCGACTTCATCTAAACACCTAGAGAGAACATTGTGATAACCGTAACGATATAAGGTGTCGGCTACAATGGTGTAGCATGAAGCTCTTTGAATAAGGTTTTGGCATTGGGTGTTGGTGAGATGGGGGGATATGATACCATTCTTTAGATAAGCATGGATGCTGTGGTAACATGGGGATTGAGGACCAACCAAGACATAGACCTGATTAATGTCATCGCTCTCGTAAGTTGGTGCGTGAAGTTGCTCAACCAAGAACTTGTACTGCATTGCATCACATGGTATTTCTAGAAGAGATCTGATTATAGCCATTGCATCAACAAATTTATTTTGTAGACGTGGCACTTGAATGATTTGTAGATTGATAAAATGCTCCTTCATTTTATCTACCATCTCTTTTTAAGGTAACAACTTATCATATTTTGTTTGGAATTCATCTAACACTTGCTTTATGATGAGCTGAGAATCGCCAAAAACTTGGATACCTGTTATGTTCCATTGAATGGCCATGCTAATCCCTGTAACTAATGCTTCATATTATGCTATATTGTTAGTGCAAGGGAATCCTAGTTTGAATGATTTCGGAATGCAATCACCTTGTGGAGTGACAAAGAGAATTCCAACCCCAGAACCATGAGATGTATATGAACCATCAAAGAATAACTTTCAGGCTGGTTGTTCTTCGATCATGCATAGATGTTCATCGGGAAATTCCATGACTAATAGATATGCATCAATCAATGGGGACTCTACTAATTGATCTACAATGAATTGACCTTTGACAACTTTTTTGTCGATATATTGGATGTCAAACTTGCTGAGAAGCATTACCCATTTAGCCATGCGACCTATGAGAGTTTTTTTTGATAGCAGGAACTTGAGTGGGTCTACTTTTGATATAAGCTTGACTGTGTGACTAAGCATGTAGTGACAAAGCTTTTGATTGGCAAAGACCACTGCTAGGCATGTTTTTTCCATTAGTGTATAATTTAGCTCATAACCCACCAAAGTGCGGCTGATGTAGTAGATAGCACGCTTTTTTCCATTGTCATCTAACTGGGCTAGGAGTGCCCCCAGTTTTGTTGTTGTTGCAGATATATATAATATGAGAGGTTTTCCTGGTGTAGGAGGCACTAGAATAAGTGAATTTGCCAGATATTCCTTGATTTTGTTGAAGCTTCTTTGGCATATAGGATCCCATTTGAAACTATGATCTTTCCTTAGCAAATGCGTGAAAGGTTGGCATTTATCTACAAGTCGTGATATGAAGCGACACACTGATTGAAGCTTTCCTTGTAGAATTCATAGCTATTTGAGTGTCTTTGGTGGAGGCATTTCCATGATTGCTTTAACTTTTTTAGGATCTATCTCAATGCCACGCCTTGAGACGAAAAAGCCAAGTAGATTTCCTAATGTAACTCCAAAGACACATTTCTTTGGATTTAGCTCGAGACCATAATGTCAAAGTTGATCAAACACTACCTCTAGATCATTTAGGTGATCCATTATGTTTTGTGACTTAGCCAATATATCATCCATGTAATCTTCAAGGATCTTATGGATCATGTCAGGAAAGATGACAGTCATGGCCCTCTGATATGTTGCTCCAACATTCTTGAGCCCAAATGACATCATGTTGTAACAAAAGGTACCCCATGGGGTTGTAAATGTTGTCTTATGATGATCTTCTTTTGCTATACAGATCTGATTATATCCTAAAAATCCATCCATGAGAGACAACATCTCATGTCCGGCAGTGAGGTCCACTATCATGATGATGTTAGGCAATGGAAAGTTGTCTTTTGGACATGCTTTGTTTAGATCCCAAAAGTTGGTACAGATTGTGATGGAGTTATCTAGTTTAGAGACTGGGACCATATTTGAAATCCACTCTGAGTAGTCTATGGCTCTGATGATTCCAGCTGCCAAGAGCTTTTCAAGTTCTGTTTTGACCATTAGTGAAACTTTGGGATGCATTTTTCAGAGCTTTTGTTTGATTGGTTTGATGTTAGGATCCACCGATAGATGATGTACTACAAGTTCATAATCCAATTGATGCATGTGAGAGTAGGACCATGCAAAGATGTCTGAATATTCTCTTAAAAGGATTGTGAAGGTCATTTCCTCTACTTTTGTCAAGGATGCTGCAATCTGAGTGAGTTGAGGTTGTTCCTCTGTACCCAGATTAATAGGTTTGGTTTCTTCAATGAGAATAGATGACTGTTCTGACCAGTAATCATGGATGATAGGGAGAGGAGAATCTCCATCTCCTGGCACCTCAGAAATATTTTCACTAGGAGATACACCCTTTAATTTTGCTTTTTTCTAATCTGATAGTTCCCCAGAAGGGTTTTCACTAAGAGATACATTTTTTTCTTTTATCTTTTTTCTTTTCAATTTGGCAGCTAGAGTCCTCCTCACCCCCATAGTATGCTTCCAGGTTCAAGGTGTACACATGTGTGGAAGTCTGCCCCCAATCTGGTTCCTGATCTGTAGCTCCCATGAAGTTTAGGAGCACGACCATGCTTTCGAACTCATCTATCAGGATGACACTTGGTTGGTCCCAGTTAATGAGCTCAGGATGGATAAGTGGAAGGTCAATGAAGTTGAGAGATAATTGGCGAAGGAAGGAGTTACCGAGGAAAATGTCATTGTTAATATCGTCATAGGCTCTCATAATTTTATCTTCTGGGATGTCTTTGAATTCATGTATGTTGCCCAAGGGAATATGATAAGTTAGACTAGTTTCCTTAGTGCCCCTAGTCATGTTATGGCCAAGGCCAAATGTATCATGTTCAAAGCCCAGACCAATGTGCTTTTGAAGTTTAGAGGGCACAATGGGGGCTCTCATGCCTTGTTCTTCAGAGCTTAGTCCACCTCCTTGATAGTTCCACTTTTCGGTGACCAATTTGTGGGCAGAGGGATATTTATCTTTGAAGCGATTTAGGAGGCCACTGTCAGGAGGTGTGGGATATTTGTAGAGCCATTGATTGATATCAGGTGTCATTTCCTAGCTATTTGGAATTCTGTGAGAAAGAATGGTGGTAGGACCCAATTGCGTTAGTTCAGGTGCCTTTTTCTCAATGTAATAGGATGGACGCCCGTGTGTATGTGGATCAGTTGGAAGGGCTCCAATAGTGAAAGCATCAGTTAGACTATATTCTCCACAACCTTGGTGGTCGATCTTGATAGTGGACAAAGTGGATACAAGGATAGTGTTTAGATATGGAAGGGGGTTGTAGGAACTGATGATGGATGTGCCAATGCCAGTCCCAGGATAATGATTTAAACCTGGATGGGAGGCTTCCAACGCATGGAAGTATGTGAAGTGCTTGGGATCTGCATGGATAGTGATCTCAACTCCATTTTGTGGAAAATTGATACACTGATGATAGGTGGAAGGGATGACCTGCATAGAGTGAATCGATGGGCATCCAAGGAGGATGTTGTATGGGAGGTCAAGATCGACCACATGGCAAGTTGTCTCTTGTACTGTTGGGCCCATTTGAATGGGAAAGGAGATTATACCTTCTAATGTTCATTCTAGATTGTTGTAGGCCTTGATTGTGATGACATCACTCATGATATCAGCCTTAGTGTATCCCAGTTTCTTTACAAATTTTAAAGTACATAGATTCAGGGCCGAACCATGATCTATCATGACCCGCTTAACATCAAAGTTTTAGACCATGATGATGATGTGAAGAGGGAGGAGATGATCAAGATCAATAGATGGCATGTCTATGGGTTTAAAATATATAGCATAAGATGCGAATAAGTGACCCACTAGGTTTTGAAACTGACCGGGATCCATGTTGTTGGGAACAGGTGACTCTTGCAAAGCTTTATGCAAGAACTCTTGATGGACGGGTGATGTGCGCAAGAGATCCAAGATGGATATTTGGGCAGGTGTATTCACTAGATGTTCCAATAACTTATATTGTGCCCCAGAGGATGAAGTAGTACTAGCACCTGCAATAGTTATCCGTATGCGATGCGTGGTAACAACATAATTAGTATCAGCACCTTTCACATGAATGACATTGACAGATGGCTCAACTTGGGATATACAACCGATGAGGCTACCAGACTCAACATGAGTGGTGGTGTTATTATTGGTATGAGTGCTTTGTTTTCCTTTGTCCTGATTGGATGTTGAAGCAATGTGTGCACTGGTAGGTCCCGTGTTATTGTCATGGTTTGGGAACGCATTTTGATATATCTTCAGATTGCGATTGGGTGAGGTTTTGTTTGTAGAATCTACTTCAATATCCTTGGGATCAATTAGGTCTTGGATACAATGTTTTAACTTCATGCACTTGATCATGGTATGTCCTTTGACATGGTGGTAGTCACAATATTTGTTGGCATTGAACCATTGTGGTTTTGGAGAATAGTCCTCAAAAGGTTGCATTAGTGGAGGATATACTACCAGGTTTGCTGCTGCCATTCTTCGGAAAATGACATCGATAGGTTCACCCAAAGGGGTGAACATACACTTAGGTGCATTTTGATCTTTTCTTGGTCTTCTTTGTCCCTACTGGGCTGATATTGCATTAGTCTGATTCTAGAAATGCTGGGGATTATGCTGATAATTGGGTTGGTTAGCTTGTCACAGGCGTATGGTGTGTTGTGGCGTGACTTGGTGTTGGTTTTACTTTTGATATGCTGGGGGAGGTGGAACTTGTTGATACTATGGTTGCTGATAGCTCGGCATGGGGGAATTTTGTTGATAGTGTGATGGTTGTTCGTATGCTTGCGCTGGGGAATTCTTTTGATAGTACTATGGTTGTTGGCATGTGGGAATGGATGCTTGAGGACCAGCCACAACAATCTGGACATTCTTACTATCAGTGGCTCCATCAGTTACAACATTCTTGTTTTTGTTCCAATATTTGGAGCAATCATTGTTACCTTTGTCAAGCTGTGATTCTTTATAGTGCTTTATGGCACCATCTTCTACAAGACCTCTATCAAGATCCATACCTTTGATTTTGATGTCCTGATAGGTCTGTATACAATTCATGCACATATGATAGGAAATCTTGGGATGAAGATTGTTAATAAAGATCTTTATGAGATGTTGCTTGGGGGGTTGATAGGAAAACCTTGTGGTAAGTCCTTTCTAGTGCTGAAGGTAATCTACCAAGCTCTCTCCTCCCTTCTATTTGGAATTACATAAATCAAGCAGGGAGAGTCCATTCTCAATATTGTGTGTGTATTGGGCCACAAACTTCTCCAATAGCTTAGCAAAAGTAGAGATTGTTCCATAGGGGATCTTGTAGAACCACTCAAGAGCGGTCCCTCCTAAGCTTTTGGGAAATAGCCTCATGATGAAGTTATTGCTATAGGCAACTTCTTGGCATGCCATGTAGAATTCTTTCACGTGGCTCATAGGATCTCCCTTCCCCCGATATTTGCTGAACTTGGGTGTTTCAAAGTGCTTGGGAAAGGGTATGACATTGATAGATCTATCAAATAGGTAAGGACAAGCTTCCTCAAATTTCAAGGTCTTTGCTTGAGTTCTAGCAGGTCTCTCTTTTAGAACATTCTTCATGTCTTCCCACTCTTGATTGGTTGGTGGGGGATTGTTATTTGCTGTCATGTTGATCCCGCTCATGAGATACGACTCAAATTGAGTGGGTGAATACAAAGGGTTTTTTTGAGGGTATTGTGGTGTTGGGTCAGCATAGATAGGTTGCTGGGGTGGTGGGAATTGTAGTTGAGGGGAATATTGTGGTGGGGGAGGTGGCAATGCCTTATGTTGCTATTGTAACTGATGAAAGTAGGCATGTATTTGCTCTGGTGTTGGGTAAATAGGCGGGGCCTGCGGTGTGCTTGTATAAGGTTGTGGTGTTGTGCTGCCCAAGGATGGAGGACATGTATTTTGTGGCGGGATGCCCCCAGTTGCAGTAGCAAAATAGTTGGTGTTGTTGGGTTGTTGTGGTGGTGGAATGATTTGTGATGCAGTGGAAGATGATACAACTAGATAGTTGGTGAAGTGGGTTTATTGTTGCTGAGTGGGTTGGGTTGTGGTTTGTGCGTTCACATAGGGATTAGCAAATTGCTGTAATGAGTGCGCGGTGAATGGATTTTCCCCCTATATCTGTGGTTGTTGTTGTGGGAAAGGTGGTTGCTATGGGATAAGTTGTTGATGTAGGATGGTTTTTTGTTGCTGGAGAGGTTGCTGTTGTGGGATAAGATGATGTTGCTGCTGGATAGGTTGTTGCTATGGTTGGATAGGTTTTTGTTGGATAGGTTGTTGTTGCTATAGGGATGTGAATGGATTGGTAGAAAGTTGTGCTTGAGAATAGTTCCATGCAGAAGATGAAGCACCGTGTGCTGCTTGGCCAAATAATGGAGGAATTGGTTGGATGATGCTTGTGGAAGAAGTGCTGGTATGTGCTGTGAGTGTGTTGCAGGTTGTGCATGAAAAGTGGGCCCTTGTGGGAACATAGGTTGATTGAGATGATTTGTGGCCGGCATGCCTGTAGTGAATAAAAATTATTGTCGATTCGATGCATGAATGGAAGCTGTAGTGGAAGTAGGCACTGTGACATTGATGGTTTGTGTGTTTTGCAGTTGTGAGCTGGTTGATGCGGTTTGGATGGGTTGAGTGGTGGTTGGTGGAGTGCTAGTTTGTTGAGTGGCGACTGGTGGTGGTGAGAATTGTGCCATGAATGGAGGGAAGGTTTATGAGGATGGAGCGGCTATGGATTGGATAGGCATAGGTATTTGTGTGATGATGGGGGTTGCCTCTTGTGTTTTTGATGGTGGAGGAGGCAGGGCTCCCATGATGGCAAATGAGGTGGATTGTGGCATAGTATGCATGATGGATGGTGAGATGGTAGGTTGTATGATTTGTGAGATGAGAGTTCCCACTTGTAAAGCTCATTGGAGGGGATCAGCGACTGTGTTCCTGACGAGATGAGGAAATTCTCCTAGGAGTGCCATAGGTCACATTATAAGTATTGATATGAGCCAAGGTGGCAATTGGATTCCTCTTTGCTAGATATCTGCAAGTACCTGACTGCTGTTGCATCCACTCATGGCGTTCACCATGTGGACAAGCCTTGGATGATTGATAAATGTCTCTATGGTGCTCATGGTGGGAGTCTCATTAGTGTCTACTGAATGTGCTCAGTTTGTTTGTTGGGCTAAGGCGCATAGGAGACCATAGCGTTAGTGTGGTCAATCACGAGATTAGATGAACTAGCTGCAAGATTAGGATCCATGTTCTTCCTCTTCTTAGTGGCTCGTGTAATAGGTGTCATGAAATGATTAGCCTAAGGGGATATGAGGTGCAAGATGCAATATAAAATGAAAGGATTTTCCTAAAAAATAGTAAGGATGACGATGCTAAGATGACGATCTAGGATGATGCTATCTATGATGATGGGGATGCTTCCTGAAAGACTAAGGATGACTTGGTGAAAAAGAATGATTAAGGATTACTTTCCTAATGTATGATCAAGGTGGATATGATTACCAAAACCTAGGACAAACTTGTGGTCTTTGGTTTGACGAGATTCCTAGTTAATGTGAACCAACCTTTTGATCAAGGTGATGAGGTTTCACAGATGGAGCGGGTTATCTTTAGAATAGTATGTCATTCTAAAGATACCTAAGATGATGATCCTTGATTTAGGATGAAGGGTAAGTGACTTACAAAGAAGCTAGGATACCAAGTGAAGGATGCGCTTTCTAGGATAATCAGGATTTACTAAAAGTTGATGCAAGGTTGCTAGGATTGATCTAGGTTTTACTAAGTTTGGTTTAGGATTGAATGTAGATTATGTTGTGTGATGTGTGATGTGATTCTAGGGATGGAAACTAGGGAAGTCCTAAATGCAAGCTAAGTGATCTAAGAAGAGGAAGAGTGACTGATGATGTAGCTAGTCATATTGCTCATGTGCAATTAAGGTCATGTTAAAATGGTAACTTCTTTGGAAACGGACAATCTTGCAATTGTAAAGGACCTTCTCATATTATTCACGCTTATGGGTTTCTGCCTTAATGGTTTCAATGATAGGTTGATATTGCTAGGATTTTTTGGTTATGGCTTTCTTTTCTCGGTAGATATGAGGCAAAGGAGTCTTCACTTTCTGGTGTTTGGTGAAATGGGACATGAGCTCAAGATGATACTATTTCAGGATTTAGGCAGTGACTACAATAAGTGTGCCTTGAATTGTTTTTGCTTTTGGAACAAGGGATGAGTTTTTTTTGGAATTTTTTGAGCAAACAGCCTTGCAAGAGGCAAAGCAACCTTGCAAGAAGCATTAAAATGTCGATCAACTTGTCAAAAAGGACTTTCAAAACTTCCAGACTTGTGTATGTTCTAGAATTGTTTTGCACAATGATTGTAAGTCTGAAAACACATACAAGCACTTTCTACCTTAAGGATGCGGTGAGATTGAAAACCTTTGTCCGCATACGTAGGGACACACACAAGAACTAATTAGAATACGACCATCATCAAGCACACAATGGATCCATGATGTTGTATTAGCCGACTCCAAACGCTCACGGTGGCACGAATGTGCGAATGTCTCGGGGAAGTTACTATCTTCCTTGCTGAGCTGATTATCAAGATTTTGGGGATGGATCAGGTAGGTTGCTAGATTTATGAGTTACTAGTATTTTCGTGGTGTCCCCGCAATCAGTTTGTACGACGTGACTCTCTTAAGAGCCTAGTTCAATCATGCTAATATGCTGGGGAGTTCACCCAGTCTGGACTACCATTGAACATGACCCACCCGAGCTTGAAAGGATATAGACACTCTTTTGGTCAGTGCCTTATTTATACATTGATCAAAGGATATACGAGTTTGGAGTCATTCTCCAGAAGGACTCATGCATCTTCTGGACAGGCCTCTCTAAGCAGCTCTGAATATTTTTTCAAGAGTAGATCTATAAAAAGGTTTGAACGGTCACAATCAGCTTTCTCTTGCACCAATGACCACGAGAGCCAATGGGAGAGGATATTGCGTGAAGTGAGGTTGCATTCTAAAAAGGATTTGTGCAAGCACACCAAATACATCAAACACTTGATTGATTATCTGATAAGTTAGACAATGTTGGATTTGTATGCATAAAGAAAATCGCATGTTGGTTGATTTTATGTGCACCAAGCTGAAATTTTCTTTGCCTTGTTTAATTGTTTATGCATTCAAGAGTGAATTTGATTGATTTGTCCAACTTTAAGCCCAAACTTGAAGTGTTATCGATTGTGGATTTCAATTGTTGAAACCCAAATTGAAGTGTGTTTGTACTCGCTTGATTACAAAACTGAAAAATAGAGTGTTGATCTTTTAGGCATTTGAGATTGATGTCTTGAGTTGATTGTTCAGTTTTTAAACAAAAAATGAAAGTGTTGATTGAATGTTCAGTTTTAGATCCAAGATGAAAGATGTGTCTGATTTCAGAACTTGAAACAAAGTGTTGATTTTCCTTATGAATTTAAGGTTGAGTGAAAGTTTCCTATTCAATTTCCTTAAGTCATTTGAGAGTTGATTTTGATTGAATTGTTCAATTTCCTTAGGACATTCGAGATTGTGTGTTTAATTAAACGGTTAGTGAGTATGAAAATATGCACAAAATAAATGGTGACTTTGAACAAGTGTACCAGATTTTTGGATGAGGAAACTAATGAAGTGGCACATATATTTGAAAAGGTCTCTGAATCAGCTTTCTGACACTTTTCAAATTGTCAAAATCGGAGCTCGCACGCAAAAGTTATGTGCGTTTCTGTGAAAGTGCTTCCTTATAGGTTACAAGGTCAAAAATTTGATGATGTCATCACTTTGCATGGTTGAATTTGATGATTTCTCAGCTGTCGCAAAAAGCACATGACATTACAAAATGACGGTCAATCGACCGTCTAGTTTGAGATAAAAAATTCTTCACATGGCAAAAAGAAAGATATGCCCCCTTGCTGATGTGTCATTGATATGTCGATCTTTTGTTTCACTGGCACTTTGGTGATGTGGGTCCGTTTAGAGGGCTGAGGTGTCACTTGTCGATTGGTTGGCCCATTTGGAGGGCTATCCTTTGTTTGACCTCTAGTTAGTTGAAGTGGTCAGGGATTTGTGGGAGATTAGATATGCAAATCAGATATGCAGATCGGATGTTGACTCAGAGGGGTTGGTGAGAAGCTACAAAAGACTACGAGGAAGAAGGAAGAGCTCAGTGAAGGAAGGGAAAGAGCAGTGGTGGAGGAAGCTCTCTGTGGGAAGAGAGATGTAAAAGAAGGGAGTAATGGAGTGTGTAGCTATGCATGGGGGAGAAAAGGAGGAAGCGCGGAAGATGGGGTGGAGAAAAGAAGTCAGTGCGTGGTGGGAGGAAGAAGAAGTGGATAGTGGGGGATGGGAGGAAGCGCAGGAAGAGGTGCTACGCTGAGAAGAAGGAGGAAGTGGTGTGCAGAGAAGGAGGCTAGGTGCAGGGGTGGAGCATGGGG
>MU223845.1:1065494-1105119 GCA_018584345.1 Thuja plicata
TGGTTATGAAGTGGAAGAACATGTGTTAGAAGGATATGCACAAGTTCTATTGTCTGCGCCCAAAGATCCTAATGAGCCTAGGTGGGGCACTTACAGAGAGAAGACTAATGAAGTGGATACTATCTTAAATAGTGCTGATAATAAAAGGAAAGCATCCAGAATTACATCTAACATACTAAAAGTTCATGGAGTCACTCAAGAAGATCTTGACAAAGCTAGAGATGCCAAGATAGTAAAAGAACTTAACAAGGCTGAAGAGATCCAGAAGAAGAAGAAATTAGAGAGCACCTCTGCGCCCTCTACCACCATTGACTTAGACTCATCTCCATCTTCTATACCAAGCAAGAAGACTAGAGGAAGAAAACAGGTGCCCACAAATCATCCATCATCAAGGAACACTCGGAGCAAAGCAAGGAATACTCAAGATCCTCCTGAGTTAGGATTTAGACCCAGTCTAAATGTTTTGAAGAACAAAATTGTAAATGAAGGTAGACTAGAAACAATTGCTAAAGTGTATGACAAATATCAAGAGATTGATAAGACTGAGATACACTCTATGATCATATCTCATATGATCAAGTTTAAGAAGTTAGTTCTTGAACTCAAGATAGTGATACCCGATTAGTTATGGAACATATTAGAGATCATGAAAAGACATGCAATAGAGGAAGACATGAGGATTAGAGAAGAAACATTGGATAATCTTCTCCCTGTATTCTTGCATGATGAGAAGGCTATTTTATTAGATCTGGTGAAGCCTCATCTCAGAACCAAGACAAGGACCTTACAGATTATGAACAAAGAGTGTGAGAAGATAGGTAAAGAGACTGAAAAGGCATTTGCACAAGTGTTTATGGATAGATACACGTATCCATCAATGACACCTACAACAAAGGTAACTCAAGCTCCTCCTAAACATGTTACAGAACTAGTGATTCAGAAAGCACCTACAAGAGGTCCACATGTTTCAGCACCCACAGTGACAATAAATTCTGATACAGATAAAGACTCAGAAGATACTATAGTGGTTGATAATATCAAGATATCCATGACAACATCTGAAAAAGATATGGAAAAAGTTGATTAAGCATTTGTAAGCACTAAAGAAATGTGCACTGATGATACATCTACACAATAAGATGAAGTTCCCACCAATGATCCAATTGACATAAATGAAGAAAAAGATACTCAAGGTGATGAGACACCAATAAAAGAGATACTAGTAAAGAGTGAAGGCATGGATACCATTCAAAATACTATATTCTCACCATCCACTCAACCATCTACCTCATTGTTGTCAAGGTTAACTCCTGATTCAACAAGTCTGGACGCATGGGGAGAAGAAGACCTAATCAAGATCAACATTCTTGCTATGGAAAAAGAAAAGGAGAAACAAGTGATGAGGAATCCTCTCTTTTTGGAAACAATAAACATATTGAATGACTTAGTGCCTGTTGACAAGAAAGTAGCAAAAGTTCAATCAGTTGAAGATGTGGACAGCATTTTGACAAACTTCAAATCACATTTTACAAGCCTAGTAGATTCAATTTCTAAGATTGTAGAAGATGAATACAAAAAGGAGAGACTGAATGAATTGGTAAAGAACTTTACCTTAGACTTGAACTCCTTAAAGATTGGGCAATCCATATTGAAAGAATTGGTAGCTAAGGGAAAGAAAGTTATAGCCAACTGCATGGATAGAGTGAATTTCACCTCTGAGCACATTAAAAAGGTAGAAGAGGCAGAGATCATGGTGGACTACATTAGGAAATTATTTGAAACATCCACGCAAGACATGAACATCTGCACCAATATTTATCAAGGGCAGTTAGACAAGATTGAGAAAGCTAAGTTGGAGATCAGCAAGATAAGAGTCTGACAAACTCAGTTGAGAAATGCACTTGCGCCATCTCTAGCAGTCCTAAATGAGAACATCAAATAGATTGATGCTACCATTGCAACATATGATCAAGGTCCTTGCACGGATCTGATGAAAATGGAGAAACTGACATATGCCCTATGCGCGCATCTTCAGATAGTAGATGCAATGAAAGTATTTTGGTAGAAAGAGATCCAATCTCTTCAGATTGTGTACCGTAAAGTTTACATGGAGTAAGTATGTAGAAGACTTACAAGTTTTTTTACACCTTTTTCATTAATGTCAAAGGGGGAGTAATATAGAATGTGTATATGCGGAGAAGTATATATATATCAATAAGATGTTATGATATACAATCATTTTTTGTGTTAAGTCATTTTGAGAAACTTGGCCACATTCCTTTGTTGCCATAAATGAAAAAGGGGGATATTGTTGGCAAGTTGACTTCCTAAGGATGCATGACTCATTTTGTGTTGTCATCATGGCAACAAAGTCATGTTTAGTTTCTATCATGAAAGACAAAATGACTAAGTATGGAAAATAGGGTAGATAGAGATATTCAGTGTTCAGCACATCAGCGCACGTGTGAGAGATCAAGTCAGTGTATGCATTTTTAGATATATATTGTATGAAATGTGTACATGCTACATCTAGACACACATAGTATGGAAAAATTGTATGGTGAAGTTATAGGCAGATTAGTAGACCAGCAGTCCAGAAGACAGAGCATGGAAGCCGACTAGTGTTTTGATCAGCGTGAATTATTTTGTAATGTAATGGCTAAGTGCCTTTGGTTATATGTTTGGAATGATGTAATTAACATTTTAGTAAACACACTTGAGCTAACTTGTTTGGAAGTGTTGTGTATTTTGTTTTAGGGCTGACTAGAGTCTTGTTTTGGGTCGCGCCTATTCGGATATGAACATATAAGTATGTAATTTAAAGTTATGTTACAAGTGTCAATTATTTATGAAAGAGGAAGATAGAGAAGAGAAGTATGATGAAGTCAGTAAATGATATAGCTCTTTAAGAGAGTAAGAGCATTCACACATACAGGGAATTGATCAGACAGCAGTGTCATCACAACAGTTCATTTTGATATAGTGTATATCATCTTTTAGAAGGTTGTAGGCTTCATCCTATTGGGCAGTGAGCCTAGGCAGTGAGCCATATACCTTTAACAGGGTTTTGTAAAAGACTCCTAATAGGTTCAGACCTTTAACCAAGTCATTGTACTCATATTGTAAAAACTGCTTCTAACAGGGTAAAGGAACTTTAACAAGTTCATTATACCTAGTACAATATTTGTGAGTGCTAATTCCCACCAGGATTTTCCTCTGATCAAGGTTTCCCCATAATCATATCTTGTGTTATGAGTTCTTATGTTAAGCTTCATTCAATGTATGTTTGATTTATGTTTAAGTTTCTAAAAAGTAATTAATAGACAAACATTGATTCACCCCCCTCTCAGTGTTTCTAATAGTAACATCTCCAACCGATGGGAATGTTTCTTGAAAATAAAAGAAGATACACATTATTAATGAGCCAAACTTACAAGTGTTTGAATTTGCATTCCTGATAGTCTTTAGATTGTCCTTCAACTGATTCAGGATTAGTTCATATAAGTCTAATTGTGTTCCCTTCTTCACTATTTTGAATGCTGTGTCCACTGCACCTGATGCTATACTGTTCAATCTGCTTGCCTGGAAGAATTTATAGCTTAGAACACATGCACTAAACTTTATCTCATAATTAGTTATCATTGTAACTTTTAGTCCTCTACCATCCCATTTGGCTCCTATCATTTTCTTGGCCTCTGCCTTTGGTGGATGCTTTAGTGCTTTAACTTTATCGGTTATGGGGTAACCGCTGACCGCATGAATGATGTCTCGAGTTATTACCTTTGGTTCATCAAGCCATAGCATATTGTTATGTATTCAGCTTAGCACTAACTGAACCCATTCGGTTTTGAAAACCTTTGGGAACATTAGGGCATTGGTGAGCCCTTTTAATTCAATGTGCTTGTGTTCATCTTTCAGTGTTCCATCATCATTGCACAAATTTTTATAAGCTTCTTCAACCTCTAATGTTCCTATTTATGCAATCTTGCAGTGTATGAACGATCAAAAATGCACCAGCGTCATCCGGTTGTGAGGAAACCTAAGGATGGATCTTGTAATTAGGTTCCTCACACACCAAATTCTTAATGAGTTTGAACTCATCTTTCTTTGCATTCTTTGATTTCATGGTTCTTGATGTTGAGGCCATTTTCAAATTTAGGGCTTCCCGCGTAATGCATGAAAATAGAGTTGTCAGTCTCATAGAACTTATTGTTTGTGCTTGCAAAGATTATTGAACAGCTTAGGAGTGTTGGGTGTCAAGTTATGATCCCTCTCTGACTTAGTTTCTCTCTACTCAAAAATTTCCTTTGGTCTCTCTGCTCTAGTTTGTTGATGGGGCTTTGTGACCGGGTCCGCCAATAGATGTAAGTTGTCACCAGGTACCAGGGTACCAACCAACTTTGCCTGTAAAGGTTGTCTGGGGAAATGAGATTCCTCAGGCCTTCCAACACGTGAGAGTCGGGTCTTGATAGTGTAGGATCTTACTTGGGAAATGTGACTATTTTTTTTGGGGGGGATAGCTGGTTATCTTGGCTCGTTTTCTCTGGGGATTTAAGTAAGTAGGATTTCCTTCAAGCATCTACTAACTCTACCAAATAAACTTCAAAAGATATTATAGAGTTAGAAATATTCCATCTACCTATAGTTATACTAAACATTCAAAACATCAACAATGCTCTAACATGCTATACTAAATACTGAAGAAATACAAAACCATCAGCTCATATTTAATCAATAGCAAAGGAAAAGGAGGTCATTAATCTACTTGAAGTATCAGAGCAAAGGACATAAGAACATAAAGCATAAAATACCATCAACCCCAAGATCAGAATGCTAACAACGTCATTGATAAAACCCTTCCTTCTTCATTAACATATCTCCAACAAGAACTGGTGCGTATTACAATGGTGGCTCCAAGGGAGCATCTATCTACTGAGCATTTCTACCAACTAAGTAGCATTGAGCTCTGTAACTAAGAACTGAGAAGATTGAAATGCTACTAGCTATGGACTACAAAATCATCAATTTTTCCAACCCTTGGAATGAGGTCGGACTTATTATTTATACACAAGATTTGACCTAAAACTAACCTAACTTATTTTACACTTAAAAATATAATACTATTTTCGGTGGCTGGTACTACCTATGCCATGCTACAAAAGACCTCAAGACGGAAAAGGTCTGACATTTCAGAAGAATATGACAAGAAAAGAGGAGTGGAAGAATCGGCCTCAAGAAGAGAGCCGGGAGGTGAAAAGAAGAAATTCGATCCCCCGGGGGTCGAGGCTACATGCCTCATAAATGGGAGAGCAGCTTGTTGTCTTCGATGCGCTAGGTGTTATGTTGAAGTGATGCCTTGGGAAGACCACCTGTCAGAACCCTCCTGTCAAGTTGATGTGACTTTTTGTGGTTACATGCTTTTTGACACCCTTCATTAACTTCCTTGAAAGTGATCGGTCGGTTTTGGGAACTAGGACATAGGTCACTTAAAGAATACAAAATTGTAGGATCCAGAACTCTGGGATCCAGACGCTTGCACCTCAAAGAATAAAGAATACAACCGATACATGGTTGGTGAGATTCTCTAGACTTCAGAGAACATTACTGTTCCTTATGATTGTTCCCAAGCCTCCAACACTTGGCTTATGCTTTCTTCATCTACATCTCTGATACTGTCCTACTGACTGCAAAAAGCCTCCAATTCTTCCTCAACATCTTTGGCCCTATTCTAGAATTCATCCACCATCTTGATGGTGTCATGTGATCGAATCATTGTCTTGGACAATCTAGATAACCTGCCCTAGTCAAAATCTCTGGCAGGCAGATACAGGGACTCCATCCGTTCATCAAACTTGCTGAGGATGTAGTCCTGTGGGGTACATGTTCCGGTGGTGAAGGGATCAACTTGTGATACTCTAGCCATGATTTCTTGAAATAGGTCCAAGGGGTAATGGGCCACTATCTCAGTCTCTTTCAAGTTCTTAACTAGTTCCTTGCATACCTCAATCTTGGGGACAATTCTGGAGTACTGGGCCTGAAGGGAATCATATGATTCATCTCCCAAAATCCCCGCCTTTGTGGCGACTTCTTCTCCTATGTTGCAAATTTATTTCAGCCTAGCCTTCCATTTTTCATAATTTGCTAAATCTTGCTCCCATATAAGAGCAGAGCCATTTACCTGACTAAGAAGAGTGTCAAACTGATAAAGGTCTGGGAGGGATGCCACTAGAAATTGTCTCATGGTGACTACTTGCTCGGCGGCCCACCCATCTATAGCCTGTGCCTTCTTCTTCATGAGCCGTAGAGAATCCACATCGCCTTGTGCAAGAGACAATCTGGAGGAAGGGGTTTTGGGGTGGACCTCAGCCAAAGGCTGTGTCAATTCTGCTAGAAGTGTGAGGAGATTGGCATTAGTCTCTCTTTCCTCATTCAGCTTCTGGCCCTACTTGATGTATCTGGCCTCTACTACTTTTGTGGCCTCCCTTAGCAAGTCCAATTCACCTTTCTTGTCTCTCCTCCCCAACACCACTTCTGTTATGTTATAGTCTTTGGGCCTTACAGCTGTCACATCTGCTCCTAGAGAGGGTGTTGCAATAGTCATAATTGTGCTACCTATTGGACCAATTCTGAGAGTATGGAATGTCTGTGCTTTCTTGGGTTTTTGGGCCTCTGCATTTCTGGCCATCATTTTGGCCAATGAGAGTGGAGGGCCTGATGCTACCACTAGGGCCTTTCTTTTCCTTGATTTGACCAGACATGGGAGCGGCTAGAGCGACTTCACTGTTAAGACCTATTCATCGAGATTCCCTTCAGAATTTGGTGGTGTGTTTCTAGAATGTACATTATCTTCGGGCTCTTTCTCCTTCTCTTTCTCTCATTCCTTTTCTTGCTCTCTGGAACCTTCAATATTTTCTGCCATGCTGGCATCCTCTGTTGTAATATCCAGAACCTTTTCTCTAGCCTCAACATTGCTTGTTTCTTCGGGGACTTCCTCATCCATCCCGACATCAGCTAATCCTGCATTTTCATTGTCTGGGGCTTCCTGATCAATTTGCTACTATTGTTCTTGGGCTTCATCAACCTCATCTGTTGGAACATTCTCCTCCACCAGAATATCCTCTAGGGGTGGGTGAGGTCTCTAGCCAAATTTTAACAATGTGACTGTCATTACTACCTCACCAAATGTGCTCCGGGGCACTTGATCACCCAGAGTAACCAAAGGCATCTAGAATACGATGAAAGGGGGCACAGTTGATCCCAAAGGTCTGGGTTTCCCAATCATTGGTTGTTCATCTATGGGTTGCCTTGGTGTGTCTTTGGTCCCTTAGACCGGGGTCTTCTCCTGTTTGGGCCCCGTTTGTGCTTCCTCTCAAGCCTCTTGTTCTAATGTATCTTTTTCTTCTGGGATCTCCCTTTCTATAGGGGCCTCTTCCTTATCCCGAGCAACAATTTCCTCCACTGCATGACTTATACCTTGTTGGAGGTCCATGAGCTCCTCTGTCAAGAAAGTGTCGTCAAAGTCATCGTGTGGGGGCTAGGAGTCAAAAATATTTTCAAGTTCAGGAGAGTCTGAACTGACATCCACTAAGGATACATCTGGCATACTGGGACTGGTGGCTGTGCTTCGTGTGGGGGTCACCTTTTTCTTCTTCTTGCTCATTAATGGGACCCTAGTATCTAGAATGCTGGTGGACTCTACCTCAGTGAAAGTCTGTCTGCTCATCATCATAGCCAATGACGGGGATCCTGCAAGGAGAGAAGATGCCATTGAGGTTACAGGGAGGACGTAGGATATCTATGTAGTTATTTGCTGGCTAGCCAGCCTTGCCGACTCCATTTGTTGTTGTAGTTGGGCCATTAGAAGGGTTGGAACTTGGGGAGGTGCCTTGGCCAGAGTGCCCTCTTTTTATTTTCCTTTTCTTGTGCTTGGTCTCGTGGTGACAGAAGATGAAGACGGTCCAGTGCCAACATAAGAGGGAGTGGCCTTACAAATTGCTAGTTTCTTTTGGGTGCTCTTGGGACACACCCAGACAAAATACTAGTGACTTGCCTCCAAAATAGGGTGACATATCCCTTTAATTGTCAGATCCTCAGGGGTGGCCCAATCCACTGGAGGAAGATATAACTTGTCTAGTCCTTGTCCTTTATATGCTAGATCCTCCAACAGCCCATCATTTGAAAATCCCTTTGGGAAAGTCTGAAGGTCGAGCACCTTCATGAGCCCTTTGCTCATCTATGAATGCTGTCAGGCTCGAAAGATCAAAACTATCTTGGCAGTCCACCCAAAAGTCTTCAATGTCTACATCATGTGGCGGGGATACCTGGGGAAGCGTATTGGAAATATTGCCTAGTGGATCATAATTTTTCCTGGCCTGGTGGAATTCCACAAGTCCCAAACCTTTCAATTTATTATCTGCCTCCCTTGCTGTGGTGGGGCTACATATATAATTCCCACATGAAAATGGGAATGAGACATTGATTACCTTCTTCAATGTGAAGAAGGCGTGCAAATCCATCATCTACCGATAGAACTCTAAAAGGATAATCCTGTCCCTGCAATACCAGGGAAGAAGATGGGGCTTCTCGGGGAAGCCAATCACTTGAATGTAGGTTTGGTGTTGGAATTGAATAAAATAGAGGCCATAGGTGCTGACCAGATTCATCACCGCCTGTGACATTCGGTACCCAGAATCCCAAGTAAGTGTTAGGATGTTATGGTAAAGGAAAGCATCATTTACCCGGTAGAAGTTCAGGAAGCTGAGTTCCCACTATATTTGGGGATAATGATCCCATGGTGTTACTTGACCTGGCCTGTTTCCAAGTTCCCCAACTATTCCCAATCCTGGAAAAGCTAGTTTTTGTTGGACTAGTGCCCATGGAATGTATGATGTCATGTAAAACTTGGAATGCTGGATGATGCCCTTCAGCTGTGTGTCTACGTGATTGGCTATGATAGGCACCTAGTTGAAGGTCTAATTGCAAGTGGTGATGTAGTACATTAAGTAGTACATCCATGCCAAGAAATCCTAGGCATGGGGAAATCCAAAGATCCTGCACAAGAATATAATTCTTGCCTGAATGGGCTCTTTGAATTCCTCGTGGGGAATTTCCATCTTCATCCTCCTACAATCCGTCTTTGGGAATTTCAGCCAGTGGCTATTGAGATATTGCTGGGAGATAAGGGCAGCATCCTCAAACTCCTGCAACATCTGGACCCGATTCTGGATAATGGATCCTTTGAACTGTGGGATCCCCAGCCCTGAGGCAAAAGTTGCTGCATCCAGGGTGACAATTATTGCTGGATACTGTAATGGCCGGGGATTTGGGAGCATAACAGTTCAAGTAGGTGCATTGTATAGAGTCACTAGCTGGAGTATTAACTCTGGTGATTGCACCGAACAAGGAAAGTTTGCCTCCTTAATGATGTCGGATGTAGCTAGCTGGGTGGCCAAATTATCTTCGATGGCCTTCAACCTGTAAATAGCTTGGATCAAGCCTTGCATTTCAGCCCAAGGTCTGGGCTCTGTGTTGGTTATTTTTTGAACTCTGGAATCCACCTTGGATCCCATGAGAACACTTTCCCTCAGGTATTTGGAGGTGAGTGGAAGCTTTGCTAACATCCTTTCGGCCTTGGTTTTGGTGGCCACCTAGGTGGAAGTGGTAGGTAGCTCTGGGCTATCAGGAGGGGTGATTACTTCAGACATCTTTGATCAACTTATCTGCAACCTGCAAGACTAGAGAACCATTAGAACATGGTATACATAAAGAACCCTAAAACTCTGGGGAAATCGTCACCACCCTGTACCTATACAATAAGTGTTATTACATACCAAAATCCTAAAATACTTGAAATAGACATGATTAGGACTTTGGGGGATTGAACCAAATGACAAGGGGAAACACAGGACAAGGGATTTCTCAGGATCCAGAGTCCAGATAAATTAGTCATTGCCATGCCGATGTGACTAGAAGGAAATCGTACTCGGCTGACGTGGGTTGGCACATGGTCACGTGACAGGTGACATAAAGGCATTAATGGTGATAAGTGGGCTAAGACAGGGTAAAATGAATGCTAGATGGGACATGGTTTGAATTCCCTCTCATGGGAAATTAATCCTACCATTAAGGTGATGAGGCAGAGGAGAGAGAAAGTCACCATGGCTCAAACTAGCAAGGTGCCGAGTTCAAACTATGGCGACTATGGTGACTTCGTCTCGACAAGCTCGGCCTGGCAAGTGAAAACACACAATAGAGCATGAGGAACTCATGAACTTCTAAGGATATACATAAGAAATATACACAAAACCATAGAGGGCTAAAGGCCGAAACATATATACATTAAAATATATAGTATTTACAATCCTTTTACAAAATATTTACATGACTATACATATTTACATAGGCCCAAGGCCTATCCTAGAAAATGTACATTATAAATACTAGTTTACAACTACATAGAGGGTGGACAACCCTCTGGTAGATCCAACCCACTAACGGGAGGCAAACCAGGAGCGAAACATGAAAAAAAATGAAAATCGCAAAACCAAAGAAAACAAAACAAAAATGAAACCAGAAAGAACAGAAAGCAAAAACTAGAGAACCCACCTGGAAGCACAGAGGAAAGAAAGGGGAGAAGGGCACTAGGAGCACTTTGCAATAATCTTGACCTTCAAATGATCACTAACCAACACCAAAAATTAGCTTGTAAACAACCACTAAGCACAGAGTAATTCACAGCCTAATCACAGTTTAATCGCCTAGGAATCTCTGAAAGCTCTAAGTGTTTTATTCATGGTAACTGTAAAAGTGGTAGGTAATCTATATTTATACCCAAGGTAAAAGCAAGTTACACTCTCCTCCACAAACTCCAGAATAGGCAATCCTCCAAACTCCGAGCACGGGGATCCCTTGCGACCATACCTTCTTGCGAGAAAAAGACATCGTGGTGGAGAATCCCAAAGTTTAGAATCTGGCTCTGGAAGAACAAACTCTGGGACCGGGTCCCAGAGATACAAGAAGACAAAATTAGAAAGAAAATAAACCTCGTGGAAGAAAAGCCCAGAGAAGAAAAGAAATAAAGCAAAGAAACAAGGCAAGGCAAGAGCCAAAGTGAAAAGAGGGGACCCAACATTTTGCACACAAAATGTAAGGACGGGTATGCAGGGCATAACATGGTTGTCGTGGAAAATGAGTCATTTTGTTGCCCTAAAATGCATGCCATAAATGCTTACCAACTCCTCAGTGTATGAAGACTGATTTCATCGGTGAAGACTTCACTTTCCTTTGGTGAAAACATAACGTTTTGGAGCAGTCATTGTTTCACTTGCTTTTATCGACAGGTTTCAGTATCACTGACAACTTGTTCATTTTCTTGTTTACCAACAAGGCTTAGTTTGTACTTAGCAAATTTTTCTTTTAACCTACGCTTCTCGATAAGTGTAGTCAGTCTTAGTTTTGAGTGTATACCGACAGGTTTCGGTATATATGCCCGAAAGCATAGTTATCATAAATTTTAACAAGTAATACCATGATGCATCTTGCTTATGCTAATTTGGCATTATAACAACATACTATGGAACTGATGTAAAATAATAGCTTGGGGTAATGCAGTTCCATACTTACTTGTTATGCTTAGGTGGGGGTGGTGATGTCACCAGATCCATTGGATGGGGTGTCACCATTTGCATTGCTCGGTCTAGCTTCATCATTGCTTGAAGCTTTTCTCCACATTTTGTCTCTTTCCCTCCAGATATCTTCAATGGTGTTTCTATTGGGATATGTGCTTATCTTTGTCATTTGGTCTATGTAGTCTTTCTTGAGATGACCAGCTTTATGACAGTGTAAGCATGCCATTCTGGGGTTAGTCCAACCTCTAGACTTTCTATTCCACTGTCTCATACAGTTTGCAACAGTGTGACCATATCTTCCACATGCTATACAATTTTCCCAAGTATTGTAGTCCCATACATATTGATTACCGACTCTCTTCGGTTGATAGGGAGTTTCTTGACCTTTTGGCTTCCATGCTTGTCTTTTCTTTTTCCAACATTCAAGAGTTGTGTGCCCATTCATTTTGCATGTAGGACAGTAATTGTCCATGTAGGTTTCCTTCTTCGATTGTTTCATCTCAGACTTACATTCATATGCTTTATGTCCTTTCTTGTTAAATTTATAACAGAGTCTTATGAATGAAGATGTAGATTTAGGAATACCTTTCATTTTGCCTCTGCATACATTTGATGTATGGCCTTGTTTTCCATAGTGATTGAATGTAAGTTTTCCTGGTCTTGAATTTGAGTAGATATTCTTTGGATCATCTTGATTTGATGATTCTCCATTTTGGGTAAAACCAAGATTGGTATTGTTGTTGACTCTTCATTCAGATTAATTAAAAATTGGTTTTACAAGGACCCGAAACCTTTAAACAAATTTATACAAATATTCAATGAAAGTACAACAACAACTGTGCCGAGGCACCAAAAAAATACAGCCAAAAAAAAAAGCCAGTAGACAGCCTAGCTAGCAACAGTCCCAAGATAAACAAAATAAACAAGGACAACACAAAAAAGGAAAGGGCCCAGGAAAAGACAGCTACATGTCATCAACCATATCCTGGGCTTGAATCACCATAACCTCCATCTAATTGATAGTATTTTTGAGGTCACTTTTGTCCTTCTCTTTTTCCACCCTTGGGCTTGTCTTATTGGTGCTAGCTCTAGTGTAGGTTCCCAGGCCAGCCAGCTCCTTGACAACAAGGTTATCCTTATCACCAGTATCTTGCTCCAGTTTCTCCATTAAACTCTTAGCCTACCCAGTATAAGTTTTGAGAATCTTCATAAATTGGTCTCCAATCTTACAAACCTTGTCCTCTAGCTTGTCCACCTTGGCCTTTAGGTTCTTGATCTACCTCACACTATCATCTTCAACAATTCTATCTTCCAAGTCCTTGAACTGCTTTTCCAGATTGCAAACTCTATTCACCAAATCAGCCTGTGCTTCCGAATTCCCAACAGCCTCTCTTATTTCCCCCAGACACTCAACCATAGATTTTTCCCCAATACCAACACATTTTAAAATATTTAATTCCCCTCTCATACGCTCAATTTGATTCTTCAGGTCAACATTGTCCACTAACTTTTTACTAATTAAACCAGAAAAATTAGAAATGCAAGCTTTGCCATGGTTTAAATGTTTAGGTTCAAAAATTTTACTTGTGTCATCATTGTGATGGGAATCATCCTTCCCAATGTTCTTATTTTCAAGACCCTTCTTAGAATCCTCCTTCACCATATCTTCCTCATTCTGCTCTTTAATCTTCGTGCTCTCTGTAGGGTTCATATCATCCTTGCCCTCCTTGTTCTCCTTATCACCCTCCTCATCCGAGGAGAGCATGATTTTCCTCTTGCTAGGATTTTTCTCTTTATGGGTTTTGATATCTCCCCTCTTTCTTTTCTTAACCCTAGTTTTGGGTTTAGTCCCCTTTTTGTCATTATCTGTCTCCTTTTCAGTCTCTGTCTCCTCCGCAGGACTCATCTACTTGGCCTTAGGGTTAATTTTACCCTTTTTCTTTTTTCTATCACTTTCCTCAGAGCTCTCATCCTTCGTATCCTTCTCAGTGTTTGAGATTTTGATGTGGGTTTTCTTCAGGCTCTTCGAGGAAGAAGACCCTTTTTTATTCCCTTCTTAGGGGTTTTATACCCTTTTTTCTCCTCTTCATCATCCTCAGTTTCTTCTTCATACATACTCTCCACCTCATCTCCTTCTGTATCTTCATCATCTTTCTGATTTCTTTTACCTAGAGGTCTCTCCACCTTCTTGGACTTAAGAACCTCATAAACTAACACCATAAGCCCCTGGTGTGAAGCATGGTCCTCCTTAGGTTTTGTCTGCATGCTAGTAATGGTGAAATCAAGTGCACTGAGCAGGTAGAAAGGAAAACTAACCTTTATATTGTATCTAAAATGGTTAAGAAGCATGAAGTGGTGGCCGTAGGCCCTAGTGAATTTACCATCCAGAGTGATGTAGCTGATGAGCACAAACAAAACATATCACCAGGGTCTGGAAATACACATAGGGTCATGATAAGAGGTGCCCACCTTCACCGACCTAGCCCTTTCCTTGTTGTTATTAGGAAATTTCTCCCACACCTTGTCCGAGATAAGCATGTCTTTGTAAAATTTAATCCCTTCCATCCCCATACCAGTCACCTCCACAATAACCTCTTCATTGTCCTTCAAGAAAATAATTCATTGTTTTATTTCTTTCTTCAGCCTTTTTGATAATTTCATTATGCTATTGCTGAATTCTTATTTCATGTTTCAAATTTTCATTCCCATCCCTCAGTTCACCAATAGCTTCTATTCTTTCAATGAGTTCAACATTTAATCTATTTGCCTCTTGAATCATAAGAATAATTTGATTTGTAATCTCATGGTGATGCTCTGTAAGACTTTGTATTTCAGACTCTTTTTCTTGTAGCTTTCCTGTGATCTTTCTTCTATCATCAATAGCTAGTGTTCTTTCTTTCTCATCTTGTCTATAATTGTTCATGACATAAATCATCCTTACCATCTATGTCTCTTGACCGATTTGTAGAGATTTCACTTGTCCTGCTAGATGTAGATTGATTTCAGTTAGGCTTGTGATGCTTTCTTCTGATGTATCTGATGCTTTTCTTGTAGTTGATCCTAAAGACTCAAAGAAATCTGGTATCTCTTCCTCATGATAATTTTTCTCATTACAGTGAGATGCCATATTCTTTATTTCATCTAGTAGCTGTCTCATGTTGATTCTACTTTCTTTATACTGTTCAAAGAACATCTAAATTTCAAGGTTTTTATTCTCAATATTTTTTTCAAGTCTGTACTTCTTCATTGTCTGATCTTTTCTCTTAAGCCTTTAAGCTTTCCAAGAAGAGACTTGGCTCTGATACCAATATGGGAAGTATGTACTAAGAGGGGAGGGGTTAATCAATACCTCTAAAACTTTTGTATCCTTTTTATCAATTAACCTTTGTAATCAATTGTATATCCATTCAATCTGATTTATACTATCTTGATGTGAGTTATATCAATTCATAACATTAAAATACGTATGAACATTCATGAAAGTAAACTAACACATAACAAAAGATATGATATCGCAAAAAACTCCTGTGAGGAAGTAAAAACTGCAGTGGGGATGACACCCACAAAATCTTCACTATTTGCATATTGGAAGGGGCCAGTTAAGGCTTACAATTTAATCACTTCTGATGATCTACCCTGTTAGAAGTATCGGTGGAGACCTGTTAAATTCCAATTTGTTAAGAGCTTTAGCAACACTATTAAGTGTGCACTCGGTTAAGAGATTTGTTGTTGGATGGTTAAATCCACCTTCCTTGAAAGGATTTTTACACTTTGCTCCACTTGTTAGAATGATAGAAAATTAAAACTTGACCTGGTAAATGCAATCTCTTATTTCTGATATAGATCCAATTTAGTTTATATAAAAATATTATAACCTAATTGTGATTGATTAATACCTTTGATTCTCGATATGCTCTGTTCTTGGTTCTTGCTAACCAAATTCACCTTTTGATGTTCCTATTCTTGAAACTCTCAATCTGATCCATAGATGTGCTCATTTGATTCATTCATATTCTCCTCTCTCTTCATATCATCTATTCATCCATTAATAATGAATGATTGCATCATCTATTTATAGATAGATTGACTTCATCAAGTTTTGATAAAAACAATGTTAATTCTAAGATCAGGTTTACAACTTATACCTAGATCTCCTAGTCTATGTGTTTTAAATCAATTAGACTGATTAAAGCACTTACATTCATGTATCTTTCCCTAAAGAAATGGATTTAAAACAAATAGATATCCTATAAATAGAATACACTTTCTTATCTCACGTGGAAGTCAAATCCACTTTTTACGGGCTGCAATTGACTTTCGGTTCTGTCTATCGGTCATGCTTGACTGTCCTTAGGTTTTGTTCTATCAATTTCACTTTATCTGTCTTGTTGGTCTACACTGTATCTTGCATATTGAGTTCCTCTGTTGGGTTCCAATTTATCTTTTTGTCTTTTCAATTTTTCTTTACACACTACATTGTGTCATCGGTTCTCTTTGCACTTAGTAATCTTCAGTGATCTCTTAGTATTTGATCTTCAGTTTTATCATGTCCTATCTTTTGGTGTATGCTTACTGAAAGTGTTGTTTGCATACTAAGGGAAAATTAATGCCATCAAACCAAGCCCAAAAAAATTGAGGAAGAATTCACTACCAACCCTATGGTGATGTATTTCTGCAAGGAAGGTGGTATTCTCTACTTTATGGATAATATGGTTGGTTTTGATGAGACAATATTCCACCAATTTGTGGCATCTTGGAATGATAGAAGAGTCTCAATGAATGGAATTTAATTTGAAATGAATGAATATGCCATTGGGAAATCCATTGGTCTATCCACCAATAGTCATAAATGGAAGAAGACCAGTGAAACCCCTTACCAGGCAAGATTGGTCTAGTTCTTCCATAGCCCTGAAGAGAAATCTGTTCACAAACAAGGTGGTTATAGTGCAGAAGACCTCCTAGAATTTTGGCCTAAGATGTATAAGATCATCATCAAGTACTTCATGCCTAAGGGTCGGTATGGTGTTTTCTACTATTATCATATGCCTTTCTTGAATCATCTTAGGCACAAGGATTTAATTTCTATTTCGTTCTTTTTACTACACTCTATGGAAAGTAATGTTGGTGATGTGGTAGAAGCTAAGACCCTGGGTAAAAAACCAGTCATCCTGCACTAGGGGTTAATGTTTTGGCTCTACAACTTCCATGTTCCCTTTTTCCACATTCGACCATTTTTGTATTTATTGACACCCAACAGTATCCCAATCCCTCGTCTTCTAGTTCTTAAGGTCATGGTCTCCTCCCCCCTTCCTCTCGGTCAAAAGGAAACCACTATGATAAAATCCCCTCCTCGAGCCCTCACTCTTTTAAATCCTACCTCACCTTGGATTCTCTAGGGAATAAAAAAAGAGAATGGATCCTAGAGACCCCTGACCTCCACTCCAACAAAAAATCCAAAAATATTGTAATCAATCTTGTTTTTGCAGGAAATGTTGACAACTAGTTCTGTTAGACCCGTCGGTCTAACAATTGACAAAAGAGAGGGGGAAAAAGGCCATCAATAATATGTTTAAAATTGAGGAGGCATAGAGGGAATCTGGTAGCAAAAAGGACACTAAAAGTAAACTGAACCTGAGCAATGACGATGTGGAAGAGATCAAGATAATCAATATTGGCTCTGGAGGAGTGGTGGGTAAGTTTAAACACCAAATCATTGAACTGGAAAATGCTGTGTCTCAGGTTAAATAGGAAATGGAGGGTTTGAGGAAATGTCTCAGTGATGTTAGAAAATATGTACTCAAATTCATGCACACCTCCTCTACCACCCTTTGTCTGTTCCATGATAAGGAATCTGGAGGTCACATTATTGAAGAAGATGATCCATGGGAGCTATTCAAGTTCCTTCAGGAGGAATGGGAAAACATTCTGTTGTCGAAGCGGTTGCAGAAAGGCAACTAATCTTTTCTATGGGTTTCTCAGTGGATAACTGTGTTATCCCTAGGAGATTTTTCTATTTTTCCTTCTATAGCCTTCAGACTAAGATTGTTATATTTTTTTATAGCCCCGTGTAGCATGATATGGACCCTTTCTTTTTTCCTAAGTACTTTATTTTGACCTCTCGTAATTATGGGTTTGTTGATAAATGGTGGTGGTGCTATGTTTTTCTTAAGATGGTTTTTGATAGGGGTAGACATCCATTTTTCTCTACTATGATTTGTGCTCTAGATATGATTAATATGTTGTTGATGTGTATCTAGTGTTTTGTGAATTGTACCATGAGCCAACACCCTCTTGTTGTTTCTTTCTATAAAAAACAAAGCAATGAAAGAAATCCAAGAAAAATCAGATGTAAGTTGGAGTTTTAAGGGATGCACATGTAAACATGATAACAAAGGGGGAATATAGAGAGAAAATATTAAACAAACTCACCAATCGAGGAAACCACATGAAAGAAACAAAGAAGCATATGAGAGCCTACGTAGGGAATCATCCTGTTTGACCGACCATCATAATGATGGAGGACCCCACCACACTCATAGTATACTTCAATTACACTACCTAATTAAAAATGTCACACCAAATGTAAGTGGTAAGATTTGAACACTACATTTTACTCTCAAAATTCTCGGACCAAAGTCTTCAGGGATGGAAATTTTGGAAACTGGAGTTCGCACTATAAAAATGGGAGAAGAGTAATAGTATATTTATCTTTTGAAAAATATATGTAGATGAGTTCTAGAGATATTATATGAAGACATCTATATGCAATTATTTAAATGAAGTATTTTTTAAAAATCTTAATAATTTTAATAACATTTCAATGTTGTAAAAATGATAGAAAAGAACACAAACACACACACACACACACACACATATAATTTTATTTTTTTGCTTGTTGTTGAAGAGCTTAATTTATTTGACTAAAAACCAATAATTGAATTCACTCTGCTAATGTTCAGTGGAAACGTGATCCCCCGATCTTATCCCTTAATTATCAAGACCTTTCACTCTTCATCCTTAATAGACATTCAAAACCATTCAAATACAATAATACATTGAAACATAATTTCAAAATAAAGTAAATACATTTTTAAAGAAAAAAATATAAATTACCAAATTATTTTTTCAAGCAAAACTCTTAAATTTTAAATATAATAACCATAAAAATATGTGTGATCCAACCTATTGGAATAATTATTTGGGAAAGCAAGATACCGAGGGGGGGGGGGGGGGGGGAATNGGGGGGGTGAATTGGGATCTATAAAACTTTTACACTTTTGAAACAAACTAATTCAACATTTATATCATGAATCACATAAACATTAACTTCAATACTGTAATAGATCTAACTGCTAATCACATCCATGATATCAATATGATAAACACATAACACAAAGATTTGGTAGCCCAGAAACCCTTGAAAGGTAAAACTGGGGTGGGGTTGACACCCACAAATATTCACTACTGTAGTAACAAAGTGTGCTTGTTAGGGCTACAAATTTTTGATCACTTCTGATAATCTACCTGTGAGGGATCTGCCCTATTAAGAGCTTACATATTTAATCAATCTACCTTGATTAAAGGATTTAAACTTACAACTAAGTAAGAACTTTGTGAGGAGATTTACAAAGGTTTGTTAGGACCACTCTGTTAAGAGATTTAACCTGATTCACTTTCTAGTATGTATAAGTACCTGATCCTTCAATTTTCACTTCAAATGTTGATAACAGATCTCCTCTTTCCAACTCTTATCTGATATAAATATTTTTTGTCCTTCACTGCTCTGCCTAGTCACTATGCCTAATCTATGCTTTTGATATACAAAAATCTACTTCTTCCGCATACACACATGATCTGTTCTCTCATATCTTTGATTAGGGTTTGAAGCTTTCTTTATATAGATAATTGATGAAGCTTCCAAATCAAGATCAATGATCTAGATTCATCACTTTTGCCGCTTAAGCATTCCTAATTTTGATTGGTTTCATTGCTTGCATAGGGATTAATGATCTCAGTCATAAAACCTAATTAACTCCTTACATATCTTTAACATTAATTAAATTATACATAGAAGTCAGCCAAATAGTTTACCTAACTGCTTGTGCCATTCCAAATACATATATACCAAAATTGGCTTACTCGGCATATGAAATATCTGGTTCTCAGTCAAAACTGTTATCCATATGCTATCACTTGGCACTAGCTATTCTATGTGTAACCACCCTAATTTGGTCTGCTATAACCAGAGACCCTATTTTCCCTAAGTGTGATCATACCCCTAATTATGTCACGACAATTACTCAATTAATTAAGATAATTCATTTAAATCAATCTAATATCCTAAAATCAAATTGATCTCATCACTAACTCACATTAATTAAATTAGCCTATTTAATCAAATCAAAAGAATTAAATACATGGCTAAAGTAATTAATTAAAAGGAATTAAATAAATCTCCTAATTACAGCTCCTCACTTACAAAATGGAAAGTCAATCCATTAGCCAATGGGAGTTAAATCACTTGGATCGCCTCACATGGATCACCAAAGACTCAACCTCCACCTCTCCTCACAAATCAATCTTTACCTCTCATTCCTCAAATTCTTCTATAAAAGGAATGAATTTTGAGCTCAATGGGCCCCTATTTCTTAGAATTTCATTTGCAAACTTATGTTGTCCTAATTTCTTAATGCATTTTAGCTCAAACATTGTTAGAATTTCATAATCTTTCATTTGGAGCACTAAAATGAACTTTGCATTTATATTTATCTTGCATTTTAATTGAATTTCCCATTTTAAGCTTGTATATGTCACTGATTTAGGCATAATTCGAGGGCAATTATGATCTAGATTACACTCTTCTTAGATAGGAAGCAATATGTCACTTTTATTGATTTCTATGTGTTTTTATCTTAATATTTCATCTTTTTATCACTAATCTAATGACACATTGAAGTGTTGTGTTGCATCTTGTAGGTACAATAAATACACACATATTTCTAGCGCCCACCATGGGGCAAGTCCTCAGATTTCTCCTTGTTTTAAAGTCTATTTTCACTCATTTGTGTTCTCTATTTTCAAGTACAGAGTCACATTTAGTGACAAAATCTCATCTTTAGTTGCAAAGGCTCGCATCTGAGAAAGAGCATCGCATCTAGGATTTCTAAACTCGTATCCAAGGAATCTCAGATCACATCTAGTGAAAGCTTGCATAATGTAAATTCTGCATCACCTTTAGTTGCAAAGGCTTATTTTCAGGATCCTTAAGTGCATACCGCATTTCTAGAATCACATTCAAGAAATACAGTCACATTTGGTTAGCTTATTTGCAAATTTAAAGGTTTGAACAACTAATCTACCAACCATGATTGTTTTTGTGTTTTGAGTAGTCTAACAATTTCTTGCAGGTCGCTGTCAGAGACCTTTTTGGTTAAAAAGTTGGAAAAGAATTACTAATTCATGGTTTGCAAGTTGCCAAAGTGTTCAACCTAACTATCTTTTTTGTAATCTTTCAAACTTAAGTACATTTTCTTTCATTTTCTGAATTGGTCAAAGGATTATGCTCTTTTCCTTCAAGGAAAATCAAAAACTCAAAAGTAAATTTAGAATTTGATAAGAATTTGGGGAAATGAACAAGTAAATTGTCTAAAGTTGGAATTAATTGAACAAGCAAAGTCATTTAAATTTGGGGAAATTGAACAATCGAACTTTCCTTACATGTTTTGTCAATTCTTACAATAGGCACTAAATAATCAGATTTAAACATATTTCTTAGTCCAACTAGAGGATTTGCTCTTTTTCCCAAGTTAGAAGAATCAAAAACTCATCATGGGGGATTGAGTTTTGAGTTATAAAATATGAGGAAATGAACATTTTTGATGTGCTTGTGGGAGTAAATGACATAGAATAGGAGAGTATGCTCTTCTTCTTTTGAAGAATTAGAAATCTAGACTCCTAAGTTGCCATTCCTTTTTAATTTCTTTCAAAACATTAGAGGGTCTGTCGGTTGAGGAAAAAATCTCTCGGGAATGACCCAAGTGAGGATATGTTTATGCCAACCCTTCCAACTCACTATAATCAATTTGATTCCTTGTAGGCCAAAGCCTCGAAAGACATAGTCAATTTTTTTCTTGTAATTTTGACATTATTCCTTGAACATGCTTAAGTGTGTGTAGTGGAGCCGCTTGAATCTCGCTTGCAAGACTACACACATTTGAGTAATCATAGGGATATATGCCTTAATTTTTCCTTGTGAAATTCTATGGGGGATGATTGCGAACAGATGCCCATAATTAAACAACATTTGTAGTCAAAATCAACTCGGTTTATCTCTGAAAAGGTGATAATATTTGTGCAAGAAAAATAGTAATTTCCCCAAGATACTCGTCATTTTGTGCCCTCACTTGCGTTTGGAGTCAGCTAATATGAAATCATGACTGGAGCCATTGCATGCTTGGTAATGGTCATATTTTTATCCAGATGTGAGTGTGTACCTGAGTCTATGAGAAACTATTTTCACTCTATGCCTAAAATCTAGGGAATAGGGATGTGTTTTGTCACCTTAATGAACATTGCTTGATTTGTCCTAAAAACTCACTAAAAATACAATATCCTCAAAACAAGAAATAAATTTCAATCCCTGACATACATGCTATCAAAACCTCTCTAGAAAGTCTTAGACAGACCATGTTATCAGACAAAATTTCATGTACTTCGAGACAAACTAACATCAAAATTGCAAAATGATTAGAGGCTCGCATCTGGTTATTTTTAGATCACATTTGGTTGCATAGGAATAAACTCAGGGAACTTCATCACATTTGGTAAATCCTGGCTCGCATGTGGGAAATAGGATCATATTTTGTCTACATAAGCTCACATCCTGTATTTCAAAGCTTGCATTTAGGGAGTTGCATCTAGGACAGTGAGTACTTGAACATGTGTCACTCATAGAAACTTAGTATTTTTGGATACCCTTTTGACTCTTCAGTCTCGTATTGTTTCTCCTGCTAGTCCACTTTTCATTGTTTCACAACTTCCTTAGAAGTCTACCTTGCATGTCCTTTTGGATTCTCACAAATGGTCCCAAAACATGTGGTCTTCTCATTCAACAAAACCTCTTGATTCCCAACTCACTATCAAGGCATTCTAACCCTCTAACACTGGAGTCACTCACTCAAAACAAACACACACACTCTTTCACTACTTGGACACACCTATTTGGACAATTTGGCATCCTATTGACATAATTGGAAAATGTTTGACAAAGTTGAGACCCAACTTTCATGGTTAACACAAGACATAATCAATACCTTGCTGATGAAACAGAGAGACCTCTTAGATTACTCAAGTTTCAACAAGGATAGACATCTCACAATCCCCTATTTGATCAAAGCTCACCTGAAATGGAAGCACCTCATGAAGGATGGGGTGTGACTTTTGATGAATCTAGCGAAGAACATGACGATAGAGAGAGACATGAAGAATAAAAAAATCATGGTCGTCCTTTATTTGATTTAGATAGTGAGGAAGAAATATCAGAAGAGGAGTATAACAAGCTCAAATAAAGTAGAAAGTTCCAAAAGACCTTGGAAAAGATCATTGGTGAAGACAAAGAGAAATACTTCCTACACTTGGCTTCTCTTAGAGTCAAACTTCCCAAAGACTATGATGTTGAGAGACTAAAGGAAAAGCAGGTACTAACCCCTATTTCTCACCTCACAAAGAAATTAACCTTAATGCAAATAGAACTTGCGATACTCAAGCAAGAAAAGACCAAACCAAGGAAAAAGTACTCTTTGGAACACATATGTCCATTTTCTTTTGACAAGAGTATAAACATGGTTCCATTTCCTCCAAACATGGAAAGACCCAAATATGACAAGTACATGGGAGAAACAGATCCACATGACCATGTTAGAGAATTTTGTGCTCTAAGCATAGAGTACATGCATGAACCTACTTATCTAATGAGGCTATTTCTGGAAAGTCTAGGCGAAATACTATGGAATGGTTATCCAAACTTACACCAAGTGTGCAATCTTTTGAGGAGGTAATCCAACATTTTGTTCAACATTACTCCTACAACATACAACATAACATAACCATGATGGATCTTTGTAACACAAAACAACAAACTGGTGAATCCTTTGCACACATTTTACAAAGGTGGAGGAGAATATTTGCAAGGTACTCAAGAGCAATACTTGAATCTAAAAAGATGGAAATCTTTATCAAAAACTTGGTACCCAAAATGAAATATGATTTACAAATGCAAGATTCACCTAGTTTTGATAGAATGATGAAGAAAAATATTCATGCCAAAGACGTTATGGTCAAGAAAGGAGAAATCACAGTCCAAAGTGACAATAAATCTAACTATAACAACAAACCTAAGTGGTGGAGCGAGAAAAAGAATGCAAACACTAAACCAACGGTGTTCAATCTAACAAAAAGCTTACAAGCTATCAAAGAAGCTAAGGTAACAACCACAATACCAAGAGAAAACAATGATACCAACAAGAGTAAACCATGGACTTCTAGACCTCAAAGAAAATTTACTCCATTGGGAGAACCTCTTGAGATAGTTTTGAAGACTCCCTTGGATAAAAAAATTCCTCACAATGCTGGATTCAAAACCATGGGAACCGGAAGTTAAACCAAGATGGTGGAATGCCAATGCATATTGTGAATTTCATAAAAACAAAGGACATAATACTAATGATTTTTTTAAGCTCAAACACGTTATACAAGACCTTATTGAGGGAGAAAAAATCAAAGTGGAAGGACATACCACTAATAAAGATCACACGGCATATAAAAAACCATTTCCTAACTATGAAAATGGGGAAGCTTCTAAAGGAAAAATAAATGAAGTTAATTATAGCTACTCCCATAACGATAATGTGATCAACATGTTGGACATAAAAAGAAAATCAATCAATGTGATCACTATCAAAGGTGCCAAAGAAAAATCAACCCATTCAAATGCAGTAACTCAAATCCAAGCACTAGTCATGATCAAAGGAGTTAACTCCTCATCTAAGAAAGTGAAATCCTCTAAAGTACCTGTTGTCACAATTCCTAAACCAATAGCGACAAGACAAATAGTTACTATACCATCTGCAAACTATAAATTGGTAGACCAATTTCAAAGAACCTCAGCTCAAATTTCTATATTTGAGTTATTTAAGATCTCTTCAGTGCATAGGGAAGTTCTTGAACAAGCCCTACATTCTACAAATTTTCTAAAAGACATTGATGTAGACAAGTTCTAGGCAATGGTCAATCACATATCAGCTCCCCATTACCTCTCCTTTTCAGAAGAAGATGACAATTCCTTGAGTCATCCGCATAACCAACCCTTTCACATTGAAGTATTGATTCACAAATCTCATTTCAAACGTGTATTGATAGATGAAGGCACATGGTTGAATATATGTACTCTCAGTCTAATCAAGAAATTGGGTCTTTTAGAACAAAAAATTGATTCAAGAAGTATGATAACTATAAAGGCTTACGATGAAGAAGAAAGACCATCCACATGCCTCATTGTTCTACACCGATCAGAATAAGACCAATTGAATGCAATGTGTTTTGTCAAGTTCTTGATCTACCATTGGCCTATAACATATTATTAGGGAGACCTTAGATACATGAAATGCAAGTAGTGCCATCTACTTACCACCTATGCATCAAATTCCCACATAGTGGGGTGGAAGTTAGAATTCCTGTAGATTCAAGCTACACCTGCAACAATGTTAAAGTAGACAGTATGATTCCTCACAATAAGGAAGTCCCAAAAGAATCCACACCTGAAACCTCTAAAGACATGGTGATGAGAAGCTTTGGAAAGACACTAAAACTTGAAGAAACTAGCATGGGGGAATACAAACTAGACATGAGGCCGTCATTGGCTAACATTCCCATGTCTCCAAGATCTTATGGGAAACCTTCCCCATGTTTCACACCTACTGCATCAAAAGAAAAAGACATTCACAAACCAGTTGGTATGGTTAGAGCCTCTACTTCTCAAGAGGATGAAAAATAAGATAAAGCAGTCTTGGCTTGGCTCTATAAAGATGAAAAAAGAGAAAATTAGGTAAAACATGTGGAGATATCCCCAGAAAAAGTATGGAAAAGGATATGACCTTAAAAAAATGGGATACAAAGGGAAGGGACCTTTAGGAGATAAAGGAAAATGACTCATTTAGCCTATATAAATGGAATTTAGAGAGACCAAAGACAAAATAGGGTTAGGTTTCAATAACAATTCAGAATACCCTATCTCAAGAGATGGTCCAATCTTTAACAAAGGAAGTGATGATGAAGAAGAAGAAACATAACTTGAACCATGGACATATGAAAGATTACTACACATTGGTACTGAGGATCTCATATATCAAGGAGAAAGATATGTACCTACCTTTTTAGCACAACTAGAGCATCATGTTCCTTTGTTGTCACAAACTATTGTCCAAGAAGTCGAGGAAGGAGAAGAAGACTCTCCAAAAGTCCAACAACTAGAAGAAATTCATGAAGAAATACCCCAACAAAAAAATGCACATCCTAACTAGGGGAAATTGGTGACAATTTCACATGTCCTAGACTTACCACACTTTGATCCACAAATAGCTAATAGGGTACATCAGGTAACCATTGTTGAGTTCTTAAACATATCTGATGATGAAATCACAGAATCACATTATTATGAATGTGATCACATTTTTGATGCTACCATAGACATTGAGGTAGATGTAATTCATAAATTTTCACCTCTATGGGAGAGAGGAGAAAGTTCTAACACTTTCCCTAACACTATTGTTGTCCCAAAGTTAGATGAGATACCACTACCCAGGATTGTTGATGGAAATATTGGTGCTTTACTAGGTCTAGAGGACATTCAAAGGATAGGAGCTATGAGTTTCAATTTGATGAGAGAAGAAGAAGAAATATCAACTGATGAGTCACTAGATTTAGGTCCACATATTACTAACAATGACCCTAATAATGACAATTCAACTCTTAATGATCTAAACTCTATAGAAGCTGACTTAACATAATATATCTTGTCAGTTAATAGTCTTGACACTGACGTGATGTTGTCCTTGCCAAACTTTGAATCATTATCCTTGGTATACCCTGACCTTATTGATTGGACCAATTCAGACCCTACTCCTATCATGAACTTTCCCAATGACTATACTTTTGCTTGTTACCTAAATGCTTATGAACCCTATCCTTCTTCCACCTATGCAAGGAGCGTGAATCTGACAGAGGATGATATCAAGTTTCTTAGTCACAAATTGAAAAATAAAAATAAACAAAGATCTAATGGTGAAAACCCCGCTATGGCTGTATCAGATTATAAATAGTAAAAATAAAAGATGTATCTAATGGTGAAAACCTCTATGAGGCACCAAAAGATGAGATTCTTTATATTCTCCCCGAGCACTTTCAAGAAAGATCTTTAGTTCTGATAGAACCAGCACAACCAGTTCACTTGGGAACAACAGAAGCTCCTAACTTTATTCACTAGCACAATCCTTATCAAAAGAAGAAAATATAGAGTTCACCAAATTCCTAAAAGAGAAGAAGATTAAATTTCCATGGTCTTACATGGATATGCCTGGACTTGACCCTGAGTTAATAATGCATCACTTATCTATAGCACCTGGAATTAAACCCATCAAGAAAAAATTAAGAAAGATGCATCCACATATGGCATTATTGGTCAAAAAAGAGCTGGGAAAACTATTAAAATCTGGATTCATAAGAGTTATCTCTTATGTAGGATGAATTTCTAATGTAGTACCAGTTTCCAAAATAGATAAGTCTATCAAGATTTGCACCGACTTTAGAGACTTAAATAAATCTTGTACTAAAGATGATTTCCCATTACCAAATATTGATATGATTATAGATCTCATAGCAAGGTATCAAATGTATTCACTCATGGATGGATTCTTGGGCTATAACCAGATTAAAATTGCTCCCGAGGACCAAGAAAAGACAACATTTACATGCACATGGGGAACATTTTGTTGGATCATCATACCATTTGGGCTAAATAATTTTGGCACTATGTATCAACAAGAGATGATAACATTCTTCCACAAAATGATACACAAGAACATAGAGGACTATGTGGATGATACATTAGCCAAGTAAAAAATAAGAACAACTCACATTGAAGACTTGAGAAAGATACCAGATCAAATGGAGCAGTTTCAACTAAGGCTTAATCCAAAGAAATGTGTATTTGGAGTCCGTTCATAGAAACTCTTAGGTTTTATTGTATTAGCTAAAGGAATTGAGGTGGACCCCACAAAGGTAAAAGCTATAATGGAAATGTCACCTCCTCGCAATATCAGTCAAATGAGGATACTTCAAGGAAGACTTCAGTCCATCAGGAGATTCATGTCCCAACTAGAAAATAGAGCACAACCTTTTAAAAAACTACTACATAAAGGTGTTACTTTCAAATGGGATGAGCATTGTGAGAACAATTTCAAAAAATTAAAATATTATTTGGCTACTCCCATTCTCATGGTGCCTATTCATGGAAAACTATTACTACTCTATATCTCATCTACAGCTACATCACTTGGAGTATTTATAGCACAAGAGAATGAAAATGAAAAGGAAAGGGAAATCTATTACATTAGTAGGAATTTGGTGTCTTATTAACTCAACTACACTATCATTGAAAAATCTTTCTTAGTGGTTGTTTTTGCATCCCATAAGTTGAGACACTACATGCTCTCGCATACAAAGAAACTTATTACAAAAATTGATCCTCTCAAATACCTCTTAAGTAAAACAACATTAACATGAAGAATAGCAAAATGGGTCTTGATTCTAAGTGAATTTGATATTGAGTATGTAGACAAAAGGGCTATCAAAGGACAAGTCCTAGAAAATCAACTAGCTGATTCTCCATTACACGATGATGCACCTTTGATAATATAATTTATAGATGAGACAATCATGCATATAACTAAATATCTGTGGAAGATGTATTTTGATGGTTCTTTCACACACTAAGGATCTGGAGTAGGAGTACTATATATCACTCCTCAAGGCTAAAAAATACCTAAAGTATATAAACTGATGTTTCCATGCATGAATAACATCTCAAAATATAAGAATTGGTGAACAGACTCAAGCTTGATATGGAATGGAAAATCATAGAGTTACACGTGTATCATGACTCTCAACTCATTATCAATCAAGTGAATGGTGATTATCAGACAAAATATGAGAATATGATACCTTAAAAATAGCAGGTAGAAGATTTGAAAAAATACTTTGTCTTCATCACATTCCAACAAATTCTAAGAATGGAAAACAAAGATGCAGATGCTATGGCTACACTAGCATCCATGTTACAATTGGAAGAACACCAATTCCACTATGACTTCTTGGTGGAAGAATTATCCTTTCCAACCTTTGATACACCTTAATCTCAAGTGATTTGTGCTTTAAATGCCTAAGACCAATCCCAATATGCCAAAATAACTGCTTATCTTAACGATCAAACCTTACCCAATGGCCTATCAAGGAATGAAAAATGAGCTTTAATTAGGAAATCATCACATTATGTCCACATATCTACTAACTTATATAGATGAGGTCTTGAAAAAATGCTTCTTGGGTGTTTAGAGAAAGAAGAGTCTGGTCGTGCATTAAAAGAGCTTCACAAAGGTGTATGCAGATCACACTCAAATGGCTTTTCATTAGCTAAGAAACTATTAAGAGTTGGAGCTACTATTGGACCACAATGAAAAAAGGTGTCGTGAAATTTTTTAAAACATGTCACAAATGTCAAACACATGGAAACCTTATCCATGCTCCAGCCAAAGAATTCATAACTTTTATAACACATTGGTCATTTCAACAATGGGCCTTTGATCTTGTTGGACAGATTTATCCTAATTCTTCAAGTGGACACAAGTACATCATTATGACCACTGAGCATTTCACTAAGTGGGTTGAGGTTGTGTCATTGACCAAATCCACTAGAAAATAGGTTTCTATGTTCATCTTGAACTACATTATTTGCAGGTATGGGATACCCTCTTCTATTGTAACAGACAATGGGGATCAATTCAAAAACCAAGATATCAAGGACCTTTGTACACAGTTTCATATCCCTCAGCATTATTCTTCAATTTATTATCCTCAAGGTAATGGACAAGTTGAGGCTTCAAACAAAAAATTCTAAAAATCTTACATAGAACTATGAGTAAGTCTGGCAGAGACTGACATTTGCAACTAAATTCGACACTATGGCCCTACAGAACAAGTATCTGAACACCAAAAGGAGCCACACCATTTTCTCTAGTCTATGGCTCAGAAGCAGTGCTACCCATTGAAGTAGAAATTCCATCTTTGTGAGTATCTCTCCAAGGTCTTGTTATTGATGAACAATACCGCCTTAATAGGGTTCATGCACTAGAACTACTAGATGAGCGCAGACAACAAGCATTTGATCATCTCAAAGTGTACCAAAAAAAAATGTCAAAAGGGTACAATAATAAGGTAAAAACATGACAATTTCAAGTAGGGGATCTCGTTCTAAGAGAGAATCCTAAAAATCAGCCAAACAGAGAACAAAAGGGCAAGTTTGAACCTAACTAGCTAGGGCCTTTTGTTATCACTGCAACTTTTGGGACTGGATCTTATCAATCAGCTACACCTAAGGGAGATTTTCTTCCTAATCCCTTTAATACCCTACATTTGAAGTGGTTCTACGCTTGACATCAGGCTGACAGAGTGGTGCAGTGGAAATAGTTCTCTGAAAATACCAAAAAAATCAGAAAATTGATCCTAAAAAAATCCAAAAACAGTGGAAAAAGCCCTGAAAAAGGTACCCTTGGTGAAAACATGGCAAACAGACACCTTGATACTAACAAAAAAAAGGAAAAAAGAACAAAAAAAATTGAAAAAGAGAAAAGTGCCTTGGCGAAAACCTGGCAAACAACCGTCTTGCTAAAAAAAATAAAAATCTTTTCCGAGTGGTGAAAACCTGGAAAATAGGCATCACTTGTACTCTGTGCTTCATCTATTAATGCATTAATGACGCTAATCCTTCATGATCACACTTGTGCTATCGGTTGACTCTAAATTCCTTACAAATTTCCTATCCATTCTTGGGATTTGTCTGCATTTGCATCTTAGGAATAGTCATTCTTCACTGGGGACATCTCTGCTAGCATGTTCGGTCTATGTCTGCTAGGTTGTCCTAGGTTCCTATCTAGGATGGTTTTCCTCTACAAAACAATATTTCTCAATACTTGCATCAAAACGTCACTATCACAAACAAAGGTGTTTATTAAACAACACCTACCTATAACAGACATCATACTAGTGTTTCTCAACACTTTAATCATACTAGTGTTTCTCAACACTTTAATCAAACAGTGTTCCTAAACACTACATTGGATTGCAATTACTGACAAAGTTTATCTCACTTAGTTAGACATAAAAAACACATTGCTTGATTCCAAGTTGCAATTGATGATTTCTCTAGTATTGTGCTTGAACAAAGAATCAATGGTATTTCTCAATACTACTTAAACACATTTAGACTGATCTTGGTTTGATTATGACTCTTTTATGTTATGATGATGTTTCAAACTAGGGGCATGTAAGCAGTTGTGAATTTTCTTTGATTGATTATCAATTGGTGATTGTTATGTCTTCCAAGTTACTCCATTACGTCTATTCAAAGACCAAGAGTCCCAAGGGCAAGGGGCATAACCTTTTCTTGGTATTATGTGTATGGTGATTGTTTCAATGATCCTATAAATTTCACTTAACTTGGATGTTTATGGTAAGAGATGCCAACATGAGTGGATAGCCTCATATATCTTGATCATTGTTATGTGTAAACTGTTGTGAGGTTGAAACAATTTCCTTGTTTGTTTCTAAATTAGATTCCAAGTAAGGTTTATGACACATTATGTACCCAAGGATATGAATATTGAAGGTCATTGTGGGTCACATATCTTACATTACATACGAACACAAGATGATTCTTAAAGAAAAAGGAGATAACTGACAAGTCATCCTGGCCTCTATGCCTTGATGCTTAGGTTTATTTTCGACATTGCATCCAATACACATAGTATTCATACTTTCATGATATCTTATGGGTATTAGTGATAGTTGCACTATCTGATGATGTTCATTACAAAAATGCCCAATGATGATAAAAATGCCATAATGTATACAAATCAGTGACAGTCCTAGAAGTTTGCATGTCAATGAGTTTAATGATTGCATGATTCATTTTTAGAACAACATAAGGGTTTGAGCTCAAAATGATTTCCTGGTTCATTTGAAATCCAAGTCTAAACTACTTAATCTATAATACTGATATATTAATGTTGTTGCATATCCATGGCATACATTCTGCATTCATAAATGAGAAAGAGAAAATACAAAAACAAAACATTTAAGCATTACATTTCTTTTTACATCACAAGTGCATCCATACATTTATTTGCATAACAAAAATCTCAAAAACATACATCTGCATATTCATCTAGAATCATTTCAAACACATTTATATATCAATAATAATTCAAAGAGCATAAATGATGTCATCACATGAATCTATTCTAAATCATCGAAAGACCAAGTACATAATCAAGTGTGCATCAATATAAAAATCTATCAAGAAAGAGAACCCATGCACATATCACAATAAAAAATAGCTATCTCAAATATATAAGTGAATACTCAGATAAAAAATGTGGAACTATCTACAACAAAGAGTATCAGTATGATCATGATGAAACATATATACAAGTATCAAAGTTTGTAGTATAATGGATGATCTTAGAAGGATCAATATACAAAATATATCAAGTATGAAAAGTACAATTAGGTCTGAATACCACCCTCTCCCTAATCTGGAGGAGGAGGTGGTGCATCAGCTCTAGGATGAGGAGCTCATGAAGGCATCGCTCCCTCTGACTTCTGTGTCACAATGGAGCTCTCTATGCCTATGGAATGACCACACAATATAATGCAAAGTAATACGCGGCTCTTTATCCTGATGAACAACTGTCTGGGCATGTGTATCTCACTCTAATCTGATCCTGTCACCCTGCTGATCTCTCTCAGCTCTCAGTCTCTTAAGCTGTCTATCCCTATTTGATAATAAGGTCTCCAAAGTAGTGATACAAGCTCTAAGCTTCTCACACTCTCTCTGGTACTGTGACAATGCATCTCCAGTATCCCTGCTACTGTCCCTAGGAGGATCTTGTCCAAGAGGTCCACCTCCTCCACTCGATACCTATCCAGATGGTCTTTGTTGTTGTTGTCTCGTAAATAAAACACCCAGATCTATCTATGGAGGCACGAACCAAAATCTCGTCTATCTGCCCTCCCCACTACCAACCACTCCACCACCACCCCTATCATCCCCATCATCTCCTCAATCATCTTGGCCATGTCTCTGACCTATGTCCTAGGGAGGGTGTCTACCATCTCTACCACCATCTCTGCCACCCCCACCTCTCCCATCCCTCTGAGCTCTTTCTCTTCCTCTCACATGTCTATCATCGACAGGATCATAATCAAGAGCATCCTCTATGCGAGGAGCTACCTCAGTAGGAAATGTAAATCGTGCAAATGGAAACTATAATAAGTGGGCAAGATATACATCAGTACTCCTAGCATCTGTGACATCTCCAATATAATCCCATCCAAATGCAACCATCTGGCTGATCTCCAGCTGAGAAGTCTCATATGCTAATTAGGCTCCCAAAAGAGGCTCCTCATCACGAATGCATGTATATACTGTCAAGTCCTGTGACATACCCTATATATGGCCATACTGCCTTGGAACATGGGTAATAAGGAATCTCTCTACAACATACCTGGTATGATTGATCAAGTATCTACTTTGGAAAAATTAAGGCATATGTCACCTATCTGAGGCCCACTCCTCACAATCCAAATATGGTCGCCACTCGACCACTATAATATCATCAAATACACGATGCCAATACTCTAGCTTACCCAGATGGGGCTGTTGGATAAATCCTAAATACATATATACATAAGGCTGCTCAGGTACCCTCTGCCTATCTACTATTGATCGTGTAACAAGGATGTGCTCCCAGGCCTAGATCTATAAAATCAGTATACCAACTATCATACTCCATGAGTACTCATATACAATCTCATGTAACTCTCTATATATGTGGGCTAATATACAACTACCCCTGCCAAATCTGTGTGATGAAATGACCATCTTCTCAAGTGTCTCTACCCACACACACAAGAATCCATGCTGACCTCTGTCAGTCATGAGGACACCTCCAATTAAACTAGCTAGATACATAGGTAAATGATCATAGTGATCACACATGTAGTCCTAGGTAAGATAATGATGGACTATAGAAGGATCTCCAAAGTATCTCCATGTAGAGGCAATCGCTATGACAGAGCGTGACTCAAACTGTACCTCTCGACCCATGACTAGAATATGCATAATACATCACACATCCTCTGGTGTGACGGTCATCTCACTAGTTGGGAGATAGAAGGTGTTATGCTTTGAGTTCCATCTCTCAACCAGAGCAGTCAATAAACCCTGATTTACCCTAATGTCAGGTAAATCTATAAGTGATGTCAATCTAAGACACCCTATAATATGTAACTCATCAGGTGTTAGGGAATGTGACAAGGAAAGGACATGTGAAGGGAAAGGTCCTTGAAAAGATACTACCTCATAATCAATCTGTCAAAAGAACACATTTAAAGGTTCAAATCAGTATTCTAGCTAAGGAAACTATGTAGAAAAGTTAACAGTTAAGTCTTTTTGGCCTTCAAAACAAGGAAAAATAGTCAAATTGGAAAAAACCTAACTCCTCAACTGAAAATGACCTTTTTTTTACTGGGTGTGATCTTTTATACTGGATGCAATGCACAATTTTCTAGATACGATGGGGAATCCAGGAAATGATCCTATTCTGATAGAATGTGACACGAGACGCGGGGTGCGATCCATTTTTCAAACGACATGACACATTCAAACTTTGAGCAATTTTTTACCAAAAATGATGTAAAATATGAAAACAAGATACAATTCTAAATTTACGGGGTGTGATCCAGAATTCTATAAGAAAACCAGATGCAACATGGGTTTGACCAGATGTGACACGGGTTTGACCAGATGCGACCCAGGACATGGGATGCGATTCAAAACTAAAAGCTTGATAACTATTGCAAAATCTGACAAAAAGAAAAATAGGAAGCATATTTAGGTAGGTATCGATGTGCTCACTGGCTGTGCGTAATGGGCTGAACACTTGTGTCAATGGGATAGCTTGAATCAATGTTTCTCCATGGGAACCACCATCTTCTCTGTAGAGCTCTGGATTTGCTGAGGATAAAAGTGAAAATGAATGAGTAAAAAGTGAATTTTGAGATATATATTGACCTTTTTGTGCTATTTAGGAGCTCTGAAACTCCTCTAGGATTATCAAAATTCAATTTTTTTCTTCTTAGATCAATTGGGAACAAAATAAAATGCGCATATGATGTTTTTAAACAGTACAGTAAAAATTTTGTGACAGTCTTAAAAAATGCAGAATTTCTCTATATGTTCAGAAAATGATTTGCAGGATTTACACAATCAATTTTTCGGGTACTATATCACCAAATTGTGCATTTTTCATTAAAATCTTGGTCCTACATCATTTTATCAGACTCAAAACTTACATTTTCAAAGTATTCAACTTGGTAAAATTGTGTTTTTTCTCTTAAGACACCTTTGCTTCATCATCTCTTCTAATTAATTCTTTCTCGATCCAATCAATCTTTTCAAGTGATATATCATTTTACAGAGGGATTTTATTCTTTTTCCTTCAATTTTGTTCCCAAGGGGGCATGACCAAACTTAAAATCAATCAAATTCTTTCTCAAAAAGAAACAAAATGACTTCATTATCAAAAGACTAGGGGCATGGCAGCTTCCTTCGATCAAGTCGGGACTGTTGGATAGAAGGCTTCAGCGCTAAATAAGCTAGATATCTATGTCTACATATTCTCAAATATTTATTAAGCTCCTAGCAGCTTTATAGTGACCTTCATTTGATCAAGTCTGGAGTCATGTTCAGAATTGATACCTTAGAGCTCCTAGCAGTTTTGTACTGAACTTCGTTCGATCAAGATTAGAGTCAATATTATCAATTCTTGTTCGATCAAGTTTGGAATTGGTATCTTTAAGATATTTGTTTTATTGACCTTTGTTTGATCAAGTTCAAATTCGATACTATTAGTCTTAGTTCAATCAAGTGTGAGACTGATCTCATCAGACATTTTGTCCAATCAAGGGCAGAATTCTCAAACTTTCTGAAGTCAACATCAGACATTCTTTGAATCAATGTGCTTCTCACACATCAATTCAAAGAGGGGAAAATGTAACCACCCTAATTTGGTCTTCTATAACAAGAGACCCTATTTTCCCTAAGTGTGGTCATACCCCTAATTATGTCAAGACAATTACTCATTTAATTAACATAATTCATTTAAATCAATGTAATCTCCTAAAATCAAAGTGATCTCATCACTAACTCACATTAATTACATTGGCCTATTTAAACAAATCAAAAGAATTAAATACATGGATAAAGTAATTAATTAAAAGGAATTAAATAAATCTCTTAATTACAACTCCTCACTTGCAAAAAGGAAATTCAATCCATTAGCCAATGAGAGTTAAATCACTTGGATAACCTCACATGGATCACCAAAGATTCAATCTCCAACTCTCCTCACAAATCAATCTTGACCTCTCATTCCTCAAATTATTCTATAAAAGGAATGAATTTTGAGCTCAATGGGCCGCTAATTTTTAGAATTTCATTTGCAAACTTATGTTGTCCTAATTTTTTAATGCATTTTAGCTCAAACATTCTTAGAATTTCATAATCTTTCATTTGGAGCACTAAAATGAACTTTGCATTTACATTTAGCTTGCATTTTACTTGAATCTTCCATTCTAAGCTTGTATATGTCACTAATTTAGGCATAATCTGAGGGAAAATATGATCTAGATTACACTCTTCTTAGATAGGGAGTAATATGTCACTTTTAGTGATTTCTATGTGCTTTTCTCTTAATATTTTATGTTTTTATCACTAATCTAATGACATATTCAAGTGTTGTGTTGCATCTTATAGGTACAATAAATACACACACTATGCAACTTGGCATTCAATCTGCTCGGTAACTACTGAGTGAAGACATTATATTTTGTCATTAGTATATGCAAGGAAAAACATGATAAACACCATTAGTTTATACTACACCAATAGATAGGGCACAACACTACCCGACGCCAAGGTTACTGATATTTATAAGTACAAAGCATCTCGACGCAATACTATTCAGTGTTACAAATGATAGAAAAGACAAAGGAACCTGATGAGTAACCAATAGTGCAACCCTACAAAATAGTCAAGAGTGGAACTTGACAGATGAAGAGAACCCGACAAACAGTTCAAAGAAGGAACACCGATAGACTTTCAGTTCACACCAACGATCACGAACCGACAGTCAGTTACATCCCACAAAAAGTGGATCTGACTTTCCACGTCAGATAAATCATTGAAATTTTATATTTAGCTTCTTGATTTGTTTTAAATCCATTACGTAAGGGAAAATAAATGTAATTATTATTGTTTTTATCAGTTTAACTAATTTAAAACATGTAAACTAAAGGATCAAGGTCAAGTTGTATACCTTGGATCTAGAGTTAACATTGTAATGCGTGATTCTAGAATAGGTCAAATACCTTGTATAAATAGATGCTCAATCAATTATGAACATGTTGTTCAATGATGATTGTAGCCAATAAGAGAATCTAAGGATCAAACAAGAGAATACATGCAGTAGCACATACAAAGATCAAATCAGTTTTCAAGAATAGAACCAAGGCTACCGACGAGCAGGAAAAGGTATTAATCAATCACTATAGGTGATATTCATATACTGTAAGCTTTAATGGATCTGTAACTAGCAATTATAGATTGCATATAGTTAGGTCATACATATTGTACACATTCTAACAAGTGGGGTACACTTAAGAAATCCTTTTAAGGAAGGTGGATTTAACAATCCTATTGTAAATCTCTTAACCGAGTGCACACTACATCAGTGTTGCTAAAGATCTTAATAGAGTATATCCTAATAGGTCTCCACATTAATACTCCTAACAATGTAGATCATTAGAAGTGATCAAATTGTAAGCCTTAACCTACTCCCTTCCATTCTGCAGATAGTGAAGTTTTGTGGGTGCCATCCCCACCACAGTTTTTACTTCCTAACAGGAGTTTTCTGCGATATCATATCTTGTGTTATGTGTCTATTAATTTCATGAATGTTTCTATGAATGTTGCATACAATTAAGTTTATGAATTAATACTACATGCATAAGAAAGAACATGAGATCTGGTTGGTAATAGAATAAAGATTGATTGCTAATGAAGAAAGGTGAAAAGTGTTAAAAGTTTTAGAGGTACTAATTCACCCCTCCCCTCTCAATACTACTTCCCATTAATCCCAACACTAAGTACTCAGAAACCATTGACTTTCTCGGTAGTAATTATTGCTCAGTGCATACATGATATTTACACAAGTTAAATACATTGCTCAGGCTTAGTAAGATGTCTCGATCACAGTGATGACCGACCAACCTGCCTTGATAATGACTATGTGTATGACACTAATAAACAACATGACTTGGAGATCAACAATCTCCCCCTTTGAAATTAGTGGCAAAAGCACTTTATCATGACTTTTCAGTAACTTAAAAAAATAGTACTCTAGTACTCCAGTACTCCTAAGATTATGACTCGGTCTTCATAAAGACTTCAATACTTATACATCATATGTAAAGGACTTATGACATACTCAAGAATTCAAAAATGAGTATTCAAAACTAAGAAAATAGTATGTCATACCTTTATGATCATATGCATTTTCAGCAATTTCCCCTCACTAGTAAATTTTACCCTATTTTTCAATGAGGATTAGTCAAATTTTTGACACCCATTGGTCGAACAGATGACCAAAACTGTTGTCAAACTTTTATCATCAATTATTCAATAGGAAAACCCATCATCAACATATTGACCTACTTAGTGGTTGAATTATCGACCGAATCTTCACCTAAAAAATCACTTGAAGCTGGAAGAATTGCAGATCAAACCTTTTATCTAAGCGACCAACGTTTGCCGAAATTGCGACTAAAGTTGGTTAGAATTGACGTTGAACACATAGTAGTCTCGTTGAAACATCAAACACAGTGTGTCACTTTATGACCAAAGTTCACCAAAATCGACGTTGAACACATAGCATTCTCGTCGAAACTATTGATATTAAAACGTCGAAAAAGCGACCAATACTAATTTTTGGTTATATATATATATATATATATTATTGATGGGTTTGTAACCAATTTCTCTATATTATAGAGATTTTTCAGTGGGCTTGCAAGTATGCTATTAGAGAAAATATTGAGAAGGTGAGTTTCAATTGTGGCAGATTTTGCAAACTAGATTTGGTTATGAATTTCTTAATGCTTTTATTTGAAACAAAGATGATGATGACTTATATACAGGTTGCACATCCACATCCACATCTTATATTAAATTTATTATTATAAAGTCTTTTTATGGAAATCTATTTTATATTAGTCTATATTATTCTGAAGCCTTGTTATAGAATTTTTTTTTATATTAATCCTCAGAATTAGTTAGCGAATCTTCTTCTTTCTTTCTAAATTCATGGATGATTCTATTTTTCTACTGTAAACATCATATGTAACAAATAAACATGAAATCGGAAACAAATATCTACCTCTAAATACAACTCCAAATGAATGAATTCTCATTCTATGTCATGATATCTTTCTTTGTATTTACCTATGAATATTTTTTTTTAGTTGATATGAAATTTCTCATTTTATCTCAT
>MU223845.1:1111588-1121669 GCA_018584345.1 Thuja plicata
TAACTTTTTCAATGGAAGGAAAGTATTCTTCAAAATAAAAGAATATGCACATTATGAGGGAACCAAACTTACATGTGTTTGTCCTTGAAGACCTTATTGTGCACATGTTCTCCTCAAATTGATGTAAGAGGATCTCTGTAAGATCCATCTTCTTGCCCTATTTGATAATCTTGTATGCTATGCTCATAGCAGTACTAGATATGATGTTCATTCAGCTTGCTTGGAATATCTTTTATCCAACAACACATGCTCCAAACTTCAGCTCTACGTCAGTAATGGTGTTGACCTTTAGTGCCCTTTTATCTGATTTAGCACTAGTTAGTCTTTCAACTTCTGCTAGAGATGGATGCTTGTGAGCCTGTGGTTTATTGGTTGTTGGATAACCAATAACCACATGTATAACATCTTTTTTTATTTCCTTTGGCTTATTTAGCCATAGAGTTTTGTTGTGGACTCTGCTAAGAACAATCTTTATCCATTCCGTTTTGAAAACCTTGGAAAAATGCAGTGCATTTGTGAGTCCTTTTACTTCCAAGTGTTTGTGCTCTTCTTTGAGCCTTCCAAAATCATCACATAATTCCCTATAAGCATTATCTAGGTCTAGATCTCCTATCTCTGAGATCTTGCATTGAATATAGGACCTTATGTCCTCTACCAGTAAAACCCTAGGTGGGATTCAGGAGAATGCTCTACATTCGTTAGGTTGTGAAGCTATTTCAGGGTGTAGCTTGTATTTAGGCTCAGGACATGTGCCTCTACTAACAAGCTTGAAGGGTTTATTCTTATTTTCCTTAATTTTCTCAACTCCTAAAGTCGATGCCATCGCGCTATAGAAATTTAGGGCTTTTTGTAAATAAAGACAGTGCGGTCAGTGAGTATGATTACTTACGGATTCTTTGTGCTTGCTTGTGAATGTGAATGCTTTGTGTCACAATGATTTCTGTTGGGTCACTTTCCAAAATGCTCTCAAATCGCTCTGGTCTACTAAAAAATCATGGGTGCAAAAATGAGTTTACCCATTGGGCTTTTATAGCCTCTTTCTACCCTAAGTTGTCATTAATGCTTACCAAATCATCAATTTATGAAGACTGATTTTGTCAGTAAAGACACTCATAACATCTTCAGTGTTTGTGCAAAGCATCGGGGTTGCTAGCAGTTTTGGAGACTTCACCGATGATTGTTGGTGAGGTTGCGAAGACAACTTTTTTTGATTCAACGTTCACCGATATCCGTCGGTTTACACTTAGCTTGTGTAATGACCGATACGTTCCGGTAAGTAATGCTAAATTTTCTGTGTGTGTGTGTTCACAGATGCAAATTGTGCCCAATAATTGATGGTTTCTTTTCAATAGTTTAGCAAATAACAATATATTGCATCTTTATTCATGCCTATATTCCAATATGAACTAGTGTAATGGAACCGATGCATAGTAAAAACTTGTTATAATGTAGTTCCATACTTGTGCAATTTAGTTGGATGTAGTGATGTCACCAGATCCATTGGATGAGGTTTCACCATTTGCATTGCTTGTTCCAGCACCTTCAGTGTTTGTGGCTTTTACCCACATCTTGTTTCTCATTCTCTTGATGTCATCAATGGTATTTCCATTGGGATGTGTACTTGTGTTTGTCAGTCGGTCTTTGCAATCTTTTATCACATGTCCAACCTTATGACAATGTAAACATGCCATACCTAGATTGGTCCATCCTCTTTACCTTCTAGTCCATTTTCTCATACAGTTGGCAGCAATATGACCATACCTTCCACATGATGTACAGTTTACCCATGTGTTATAGTTCCAAACATATGAGTTACCTACTCTTGTTGGTTTGTAGCTTTTATCAGTTTCCTTTGGTGTCCATGCCTTGTTGTTCTTTTTCTAGCATTCCTTATGTGTATGCCCATTCATCTTGCATGTAGGCTAGTACTTGTCCATATAGGTTTTTCTCTTTGGATTTGTCACTTTGGATCTACACTCATGTGCCTTGTGTCCTTTCTTTTGAAATTTATAACAATTACCAGTAAAAGTAGATTGTGCTTGAGAAATACCTTTCATTTTTCTTCTGCAAATGTTTGAGTTGTGGCCTGGTTTTCCATAGTGATTGTATGACAACTTCTTGGATCTTGGGGTTGTGAAAGCATTCCTCTATTTTGGTTGATTAGAAGACTCACCATTCTTGTTGTACCCTAATCCTGTGTAGTTGTTGACTCTTCTTTGTCCATCAAGAAACTCATCCATCCTTTTGTTGCTATCCTCAGCCTTTTTAATCAATTCATTGTGTTGATTCTGGATTTTGATTTTCTACTTCAATTTTTCATTCTCTTCTCTTAGCTCAGCTATGATCTGTATTCTTTCAATGAGTTCTGTATTTAATCTGTTTGCTTCTTGACTCATAAGAATTATCTGGTTTGTAACCTCATGGTGATGCTCAGTGAGTCTTTGAATTTCTGATTCTTTCTCTTGTAGCTTCTCTGTAATTTTCCTCCTATCATCAATAGCTAGTGTTCTTTCATTTTAAGATTTTCTTGCATCATTCATGACATCAATCATTTTCACCATTTGAGTCTCTTGACCAATTTGCAGCATCTTGAATTGATCTGTCAGATGTAGATTGATCTCTTATAGACTTTTAATTTTTTCATTTGATGTGTCTGAAGCTTTGCTCATTGATGGTTCCATTGTTTCAAAGTAATCTATCATTTCCAATTCTTTGTAGTCTTTCTCATTCAGCCTGGTTGCCATAATCTTTCTTTCATCAAGAAATTTTCTTAGTTTTATTCTAGCCTCCTTGTACTGCTCATAGTTTATTTGCATATGTAACTGCTCATTCTCAATAGTCATGTCCAGTCTAAACTTGTCTGTTGCTCCGATCTTTTCTCTCAAGTCTTTAAGCTTTTCAAGAGAGAGACTTAGCTCTTGTTAGGGATTTTTCTTGCATGAAACACAGTGCTTGATAAACTACTTGAAAACTATACCCTTTAATACTGCTTCAAGCCAATAAAATCCTCATTGCTAAGGATTGGATAAGATCCTTCTTTGTTTTTGAGCTCCACAAATACTCAGGCAGGTTTTACCTCTTAATGATTACTAATTACATAGTATATATTAATGTGGACACTGATTTTCTATTAGGAGTTATTGAGCCAACTTATGAAACATTCTGCATATGACCAAACATAACCAAATGCAAAACTTAACCATACAAACCGTGATTGTAAATATATCATAAATCATTGATACAAGGATTTTCATCCTTCTTCCTTTTAAGGAGGGATAACCTAGTTGATTCACTCTCCAAGGAATCACTAAAATGGACACTATCCTGCTGATATGAGTCCCTAATGAGTTCAACTTATTTGTTCTAAGTAACGGAAGTATATTTAATTGAAATGATTTTGATATTGGATGAAGAACAAACTGCAAACTATATCCTAGGCCAGTGCCTATCCCTTGGGCAAAGAGTCAATGAAAACATGAATAAGCAGAGATAAACCAATAGAGATACTATAGAGTGCCTTACAAACTACATGCAGCTGAGATAGAGTGCCTTACAAACTATCCTCTCATATACATACATCTGCATCAAATTCTTATCACAATGCTTTGCTCTCTGAAATCATCTATGAAACTTAGTCCTCTCCTTGAAAGAAACTCATAAATAATTAGACAAACTACCTTGTAGCAAGTGTATTTCAAATGCCTTACAAGTGAAACAAGTTAGAGCACAAACAAAATGTAAAGAGACAAGATAATATGAAAGAGGGAAAACTACACTATATTCTATTAATGGATTATGTTTCAACACATCTAGATAATAATCCTTTAGAATATCAAAGACATAGAAGTATAACTTACAATAAAATTTTCACAAGACCAACAAGGACCTGCTCTGAACATCTACAGGGAAAAACCCAAAAATAGAGTATAAAAAAGGAACCCTTACAACTCAAACAAGAAAAAAAGATATAGAAGAGAAGAAACCCTAAAATCTATGCCTGGCAAACACCTATCTTTCACTCAAATCTGATTTGCACTCATTCCTTCTTTTCAAAAAAATCTGATCCTTCTCGGTGACTTCAAAATCTGATTTTACTTGCATTCCAAGTCTTCAAAATATCTGATATATTTCATTAATAACTGACTCCATCTATCTTTTCAAAATCTGATTTTATCCTCATTATAAATCTTTCATTCTACCACTGAGAAGCTTTCCAAATCTGATATTAATCTGAGAAAATCTGATTTCATTCTTCTTCAAAAAATCTCTGGGAAAGTAAATATGAATATGATTTTGCAAATAAAATATATGTATTTTATCTCTTCTTTCTGTGCAAATCTGATTTCCATAATCTAATCTTCATTCTGTCCAAATTTATCACGCTTCTACAAAAAATCTGATTTCCTCTATGTTGAAAATTCTTCCCGGAATGCATTTTCAAATCTTTGAAAAATAAAAAATCTGCACTAGACTATAGAAAAGACTATACAGATTTAATATTTTATGCAAATCTGATTTTATATTCCTTTTAATATTCCATGCACAAACTATAACATTTTAAATCATTTTAATTTTGAAATCTATGCGTTTTCTCCTTTTATAATTCTATTTTATGTCTTTTTCTCCCAGAATCCACTAGATTTTGACACTTGTCACATGTTGATTTGCTGCTCTAAACTGGCCTTTCAACTCACCTTTTAACCACAGTCATCTTTTCCTTCATTGTCTCTAAGTCTCTAAATAATTCCTTTAACTTTGATTTGATTTGGAGACTTGTAGACAAGCCTTTAGTCTCTAAGTCTCTAAATAATTCCTTTAACCTTGAGTCTATCTAGAGACTTGGAGACTAACTTAGTCTCTAAGTCTCTGAATGATTTCATTAACTTTGGTTAGATCTGGAGACTTGGAGACTAACTTAGTCTCTAAGTCTCTAGAATGATTTCATTAACTTTGGTTAGATCTAGAGACTTGGAGACTAACTTAGTCTCTAAGTCTCTGAATGAGCTTAACTTGACCATTAACCATGCCTCAACTGTTCTTACTTTGCACAATGTAGTCTCTAAGTCTCATAAAAATTTTCTCAACCATGATTTAATCTGGAGACTTGGAGACTACCTTTAGTCTCTAAGTCTTTGAATAATTTTGTTGGCTTTGGAGACTTGGAGAAAAAATTTAAGCATTTTTACTCCAAAATAATGGGGCCCACAAGAATTTTGAAATTTCAACCAAGAGACCCACCAAATGGCCTCTTGGTTCTTTCTTCAAATCATATACAAAGTGCTGGAGTATATAAATACTAAAAACCTTCATAGCCCCATGCATGTGGGATATATCTCTGTGCATTTTTGAAACTTTATTATTTTTGCCAATACTCAGAGAACCGTAACTTTTGATTTTCAAACTGTGTTTCTTTGAAATTTTTTTTTTAGAGTTCATGTATAGTCATTACAATCATATCCAAAATTCAGGCCGAGCCAGTTCGTATTTTTTGAGATATGACCAAAAATGTGCCTAGCTATGCTCTTGCATTTACAGATTTTTTTAAAGTTTTCTCCAAATGCTGCTCACCCATGGCCTTGCTTTTTTTCTAGTTAATACCTTTAATATTCTTCATAGGGCTGGGCTCCCCTTGCCATGATTTCATTTTTCCCTTTTATAAGTTAAAACTTTTTAAAAAAACCTCTACTTTGCACTGTTAAACTATACAAACTGTCTTCAAATTTTGATTCACAAACTCATCAAAAAGAGCCCCCAGAATTTGAACCTCTGGAACTTGATTAACCTTTACACATGGAACATGAATCTTCAACTGGATTGCACTAAAAGTGAACTGATCTATCGGCATCAATTTGCAAAGTTAGCATCTTACAATTTTTTTGATTTTAAACTCGGCAAATATGCATAAATTGGATTTGGAATCAAGTTGGGAAAGTGAACAACTAGATTGGTATGAGTCTGAAACTCTTCAAATGGGTACACTTTAATATTTTCAACATGGGGGAACATTCAATTATGCAATGCATTCAATTGGATACATTTTGTAGAAGCTCAAAGTAGGCTATTTGGAAATCTGGGTAATCAGAGAAATAAGATAGTTCTGTAGGACCAACTTTGGGGAGACTGAAAACTTATCAAATGGATTCAAAATGACTTAGGATTTAAAACATAAGATCTCTGATATACATGTTAAAGATTCCCAAGGTGGTGAACTATGAAACTCAATAGGGTGCAAGTTATTCAGATGCAAAGTAGGCTAGTTACAAAAATTTGACACTTAGGAAAAAATGAAGATTTATGTAACCACCTCAAAATGACTACTCCCTAAACATGTCAGATTTGGAATTTAGGAGCTAGAACCCACTGCATATATGAAATGAAAAGTGCTGAACCTTTTTCCCAATTGGTACCTCATGAAAATCATCCGGGTACCCTTACAAGCATTTAAACTAAGCCTTCTCACCAAAGTTTTTTGAGGGTACTCACCTTGCTTAACTAAAAATTTTAACATGGTCACTCCAAATTTGTTCCAAATTTGAGAGGACCAACAGTGGCTTTGGCTAAGGAAAGTTAAATATAAGTTTATATCGAGAACCACAGATCTCTGAAGTAGCAAACCACCCCAAAACAAAAGATCAGATTTGATCACTTTTCTCTTTCTTCTTTTCAACCTTCACCTCTCAAAACTTTCAAAAAATGGGGAAACCTCTTACTGAAAGAAAACACAAAACTGAAAGGGAAAGAAACTGTACAATATGTTTATTATCTACAAGAGGCCCAAAACCCCACAACTAAAATCAACTCTTATCTCTGTCAGAAATCTGATTTTCATCTCCATATATCGGAGGTAAACTGAAACTCTTTCTTCCATGTGTCTGGTAAAAAATACTACCACTCTGTATTAACTCATCACATGAAATCAAATCTACATACTCTTCATATGAGCTTCCATAACTATTAGGCAGATTATCATGATAAAAATTGTGTGGCATATGCATGTCACATTCATTAAATAAGAACATAGTTTGATATCTGTAACATTTATCATCTTTCATCTGTAAACCACAACTGAAAAACTCACCATTCAACTAAAACAAGGGATACTCAACCTCTATCACATTGTTTGGGAAAGCGTCATTAAGTTCATTCACATCCATCACTTGTATATCATGTAAAATCAGAGAAGACTCATTACCATGTATATAATCAAACTTAGGACATGGAGCAATAACCTCTTCATCAAAAATAGGAGCACCCTGTAGCTTATCATCATCAAACAATTTTAAACAAATGTGGTGGGTGGGAGGGAAAATATCAATACATTGAATTTTTCCCAATGAAACTTGAGCCACTGATTGACCATCATTTAATGGTTCAAAGGTAGATTTAAAATCAAGACAAGATTCAAAATCCCCATTGTTATCCAAATCAGTACTTAACTCCATATTTAGATTTTCCACATCTACTGAATCTGAAACCACACTGAAAACATCATCATCTGATAAATCAAAATGAATTATGTTTTAACCTTGTGAAAAAGAAGTGGAACGAAAATGAGAAATATTAGTATCACAGCTCTGAACATCTGATACATATTCCTTGTCAAAGTCAATGTGTGTAAAATGCTGAAATTAAAGTCTATCATTCTTTGAAAATTTGAGATATTCACAAGACAATCATTCTGAAATCTCTTCACTATGCAGTGAATCATTGTCATTGTTTACATCCATTACCTCATTGTCTTCTTGTATGATGCTGCAAATTTCTTCTTGGTTGGAGTCTTATAGTGAAACCTTTGAAATCACATCTTCTTGTGTAAGGTCATCACTACAAACACTTATGTATGCATCATAGTTGTCTTCTTGCTGGTTGCATATATCTTTCTCATTGTCTTGGTGCTCATAAAGCTTATATCAATATCATAATCAGCAATATCTTCACCAACATTAGACTCTTCATCATCACTAAACATATATTCATCTTTATTACTTTCAATATCATTAAATTCAGATTCACTGTTAGATTTATCACTAGATTCTTCAATAATCTCAGACATTTCAGATTCATTATCATTGTTTTCAACATCATATGTATCTTTAGAAGAAGCATCTCTAAACCTTTTATCCATTCTATAACTTGCTGAATAAAATCTACCCTCTGAGCAATTGATAACTTACATGTATAAGGGAAACAAATTTGAACAAATAACTCAACCAATACATACTCCTGAGGACAAAAAATGATATCGTAGCCCTGTAGCTTATCAACAAATCTTATGTAAAAATCACTTGGTGATTCACCTTCCTCTCTGCTCATGTGTTCTTGTAAAAGTAATACCACCTTTTCTTGAAGCCTTTGCCTCAACACAGCTGTCTCTGCTTGGACAAGAACAAACTCTGATATAGGATCTTTTAATTCAGATAAGTCTTGCTCATCACTGTGCTCCTTATCCTCATACTGCTCTACACCACTAAGCTGCTCAAAATCACTAAATATTTCAATAAAACAAGCCTCTAATGCTTCCATGGATTCTATTGAGACATGAGGTAGATTCCTAAACCAATCTCTTGCAACATCAACTAAGGATATTACAAAAAAGATTCATCAATATATCCTCATGTCAAATGTTATGACTGTCTACTAGGTCAACAAATTTTTCAAAATGGTCTTCAGCTGATTGTTCACCAAAACCAATAAACTTTGGCAAAGACTCCCTAACCTTTGACAAAATATGATTTGGATATCCATGGATACCCTCAAAACTAATTGCCCCATACAAATTACTACCCCTCCAATCACTAGATTGTGACATCTTAACAGTAAAAAAAAATTTACAAACTGCCACTCTCATTTATTACATATCTCATTCAAATTTTGCAAAAATGCAAGAAAAAATTTGAAATATGTAAACCTCTTTTCCAACTGACTCCTTTTTTCTTTAGTGTTGCAATCACTTTATAAGGAAAACTATTAAAAATTTGTGAAATACCTGGATGTACTTGAGCTGCTACAAGAATGTGTGCTTTGAAAACACCTTTAAATTAGCTTCAAAACATGTAGAATATCTACTGTCACTGTCACTGAAAGTTCACCTTCTTTGTAATCTTTCTTTAACATGCACATTGGTGCAAATCAGAGAACTCAGGGACGCCACTCACGAGTAGTGAGATTGTGTAAATATTTCTTCAATAGCTTTGGACTTTTAGATACTTTGCAATGATAGACAAACAGGCTTGACTCACTTTACTAGAGCTTGAGGAATATGTTTTTACAAATAATGACTCTATAACCAGACTCTAGGTTGATTCAGCAAAGCAAGGAATTAAACATCTTAAACTTGCTACCCTTTTATTTATCCCCAGTAGAGTCACCAATTTGTTAGGGATTTTTATTGCATGAAACACAGTGCTTGATAAACTACTTGAACACTATACCCTTTAATGCTGCTTCAAGCCAAGAAAAGCCTAATTGCTAAGGATAGGATAAGATCCTTCTTCATTTTTTAGCTCCACAAATACTCAGGCAGGTTTTACTTCTTAATGATTACTGATTACACAGTATATATTAATGTGGACACTATTAGGAGTTATTGAGCCAACTTATGAAACATTATGCATATGACCAAGCATAACCGAATGCAAAACTTAACCATACAAACTGTGATTTTAAATATAGCATAAATTAGTGATACAAGGATTTTCAACCTTCCTCCTTTTAAGGAGGGATAACCTAGTTGATTCACTCTCCAAGGAATCACTAAAATGGACACTATCCTGCTGATATGAGTCCCTAATGAGTTAAGCTCATTTGTTCTAAGTAACAGAACTATATTTAATTGAAATGATTTTGATATTGGATGAAGAACAAACTACAAACTATATCCTAGGAAGTGCCTATCCCTTGGGCAAAGAGTCAATGAAAACATGAATAAGCAGAGATAAACCAATAGAGATACTATAGAGTGCCTTACAAACTACATGTAGCTGAGATAGAGTGCCTTACAAACTATCCTCTCATATACATACATCTACATCAAATCCTTATCACAATGCTTTGCTCTCTGAAATCATCTATGAAACTTAGT
>MU223845.1:1122114-1133064 GCA_018584345.1 Thuja plicata
TTCTTCTTCAAAAAATCTCCGGGAAAGCAAATATGAATATGATTTTGCAAATGAAATATATGTATTTTATCTCTTCTTTCTGTGCAAATCTGATCTCCATAATCTAATCTTCATTCTATCCAAATTTATCATGCTTCTGCAAAAAATTTGATTTCCTCTGTGTTGAAAATTCTTCTCGGAATGTATTTTCAAATCTTTGAAAAATAAAAAATTTGCACTAGACTATAGAAAAGACTATACAAATTTAATATTTTATGCAAATCTAATTTTATATTCCTTTAAATATTTCATGCACAAACTATAACATTTTAAATCATTTTAATTTTGAAATCTATGCATTTTCTCCCTTTATAATTCTATTTTATGCCTTTTTTTTCTAGAATTCACCAGATTTTGACACTTGTCACATGCTAATTTGCTGCTCTAAACTGACCTTTTAACTCACCTTTTAACCACAGTCATCTTTTCCTTCATTGTCTCTAAGTCTCTGAATAATTCCTTTAACTTTGATTTGATTTGGAGACTTGGAGACAAGCCTTTAGTCTCTAAGTCTCTAAATAATTCCTTTAACCTTGAGTCTATCTAGAGACTTGGAGACTAACTTAGTCTCTAAGTCTTTGAATGATTTCATTAACTTTGGTTAGATCTGGAGACTTGGAGACTAACTTAGTCTCTAAGTCTCTGAATGAGCTTAACTTGACCATTAACCATGCCTCAATTGTGGTTACTTTGCACAATGTAGTCTCTAAGTCTCATAAAATTTTTCTCAACCATGATTTAATCTGGAGAATTGGAGACTACCTTTAGTCTCTAAGTCTCTGAATAATTTTCTTGGCTTTGGAGATTTGGAGACTTGGAGACTAACTTTATGCATTTTTACTCCAAAATAATGGGGCCCACAAAAATTTCAAAATTTCAACCAAGAGACCCACCAAATGGCCTCTTAGTTGTTTCTTTAAATCATATACAAAGTGTTGGAGTATATAAATGCTAAAAACCTTCATAGCCCCATGCATGTGGGATATATCTCTGTGCATTTTTGAAACTTTGTTATTTTTGCCAATACTCAAAGAACCGTAACTTTTGATTTTCAAACTGGGTTTCTCTGAAATTTTTTCTGTAGAGTGCATGCGTAGTCATTTCAATCATATACAAAATTCAGCCCGACCTAGTTCGTAGTTTTTGATATATGACTAAAAACATGGCTGGCTATGCTCTTGCATTTACAGATTTTTTAAAAGTTTCCTCCAAATGTTGCTCACCCATGGCCTTGCTTTTTTGCTGGTTAATACCTTTAATCTTCTTCAGAGGGCTGGGCTCCCCTTGCCATGGTTTCGTTTTTCCCTTTTATAACTTAAATTTTTTTGAAAAAACCTCTGCTTTGCACTGTCAAACTGTCTTCAAATTTTGATTCACAAACTAATCAAAAAGAGCCCCCAGAATTTGAACCTATGGAACTTAATTCACCTTTACACATGGAACATGAATCTTCAAGTGGCTTGCACTGAAAGTGAACTGATCTATCGGCATCAATTTGCAAAGTTAGCATCTTACAATTTTTCTGATTTTAAACTCAGCAAATATGCATAAATTGGATTTGGAATCAAGTTGGGAAAGTGAACAACTGGATTGGTATGAGTCTGAAACTCTTCAAATGGGTACACTTTCATATTTTAAACATGGGGGAACATTCAATTATGCAATGCATTTAACTGGATACATTTTGCAGAATCTCAAAGTAGGCTATTTGGAAATCTGGGTAATTAGAGAAATAAAACAGTTCTGCAGGACCATTTTTGGGGAGACTGTAAACTTATCAAATGGATTCAAAATGACTTAGGATTTAAAACATAAGCTCTTTGATATACATGTTAAACATTTCCAAAGCGGAAAACTATGAAACTCAATAGGGCGCAAGTTATTCAAATGCAAAGTAGGCTAGTTACAACAATTTGACACAGGAAAAAATGAAGATTTATGTAACCACCTCAAAATGACTACTCCCTAAACATGTCAGATTTGGAATTTAGGAGCTAGAACCCACTGCATATGTGAAATGAAAGGTGCTAAACATTATTCCCAATTGGTACCTCATGAAAATCATCTAGGTACCCTTACAAGCATTTAAACTGAGCCTTCTCACCAAAGTTTTTTCAGGGTACTCACCTTGCTTAACTAAAAATTTTAACATGGTCACTCCAAATTTGTTCCAAATTTGAGAGGACCAACAACTCTGATTCCAATTGTTGGAATTATATTGGAATGATGTACTGAGAGGAGAGGGGTGAATCAGTACCTCTAAAACTTTTCTTTGGTTAGCCCATTAACCCTTAATCATTAGTTTGTAAATTATCTTAAAGTGGCCCCAATCTGCTCTATCTCTGTACCAACCATGACTACTATTTTTGGCACATCTAATCTCAATGGTTGTACTGATGCTAATCTTTCAAAAAGAGATGTTCTACCAGACCAAATTGCATAATAAGGATCCAAAATTGTCAAAAAACTTGCTACCTCAACTTGTAACCCTGACAATCTATTATAAGCCCCATATATTATATCTATCTTGTCCTTGATGATATCAATTCTTCACTAAAAAATTGAATTCAGAGCATCCAAAACATCATTATTAGCCTTTGTAATCTTTGGCTCTATTCCAACAAGTATCTCCCATGCATCCTTTGTTTGGAGTTCTATGTGTTTAGCCTCTTTAGGCTCAACAGGGGCAGGCTCTGTTATATCCATCAACTGTCTAGTAAGCTCATTTATGAGCTTAGCTTGTTCTTTGATCTTTATTAAAGCCAACTCTCTGTCTCTGACAATATCACTAGTATCACTAGTGAGCTTCTGTAATTTATCTGACAATTGAGTTGTCTTTGCCTCATTTAGGTGAGAAAAATGAGTCATCACTTGGGCTATCTCTAAGTCCCCTATGTTATCAAGTGTCCATATGATTTTTTTTCCCTCCATCTTCTCCTGAATGTTGAGAATATATGGATTTTGATCTTTGGGGGCTAAGCTCCACATTGCAAGTGCTTGAGATTTGGGGTTATAGCCAAACCCTCTTATCATGTTTCCAACCTAAGTTTCTGTTGACAATTTGATGTCAGGTTGTCTTCTAATATGATCAATAATAAAGGTTGAGGATAAGTCCCAGCCTTCCACAAGTAACATACCACTGGCCTTAACTAGTTCTCTAGCTTGCTCTAGTGTTATTTCCTTAGATGCAGGATCATACTCTTGTAATGTTTGCAAAGCTTCTTCAGTAACTGGATCACCTCCTGCCAGTTGCAACTGCTTCCCAACTTGCTGCTACTTATTCCAAATAAGGAAATCCTTGAATTCCCTTGTCTTTATGAAACTATCATCTTTGAGGAATTCATCATGATGCAATAATCTCTCATCAGTACAATACCCAAGGGGTAATTCCTCCTCTTCCTCGACATCTTTCTACAATTTCTTTCCTGCCCTTATCTTCTTTCTCAGTTGATGATCATAGGGCCTATTCCCAACTATTAGGGCCCCAATCCTATCAGTTCTCCTATTCTTAGAAGGCTCCCCTACTTCTATCTTCTATTTTTTAAGTGGGGGCTCATTTGTCACTTCTTTTTTTGGGACCTCTATTAAGTCAATGATATAATCTTGCCCTTGTACTACAATCTTGAATGACACTACTTGGTAATTTGGGTAAGATCTGGAAGAAGGACAACCTTGATCACTTTCATCATCATACTCAGACTCTGAATTCCCCCTATGGCCCTTTTCTGGCACCATTAGTGCTTCTTCCAGCTGATTACACAAAAGTGTGTGGTTCTTAATCATTGCATTCCAGCTGATTACACAAAAGTGTGTGGTTCTTAATCAAGGTAGAACCCTCCAAAACTCATTCCCTTTCTCCTCACTTATCTCTCCAAGTCCATAAGTTCATTGAATTTAGTTTCTCTCTTATCCACCTCTTCATCCTCTGAGATGTTTATGATCAAATCCTCTTCCATACATTCTTCATGTTCCTTTGTGTAAGGGATGGTGGGTGTAAGCAACTTCTTTGCACTTAGGATGAATCCCTCTGTATCAATATGTCTATGTAGTGCCACATTCATTCTATAGTGATTCAACCAGGTATTCACTTGGTCTAGGGCTCCTTTTCCAACCATAAAATTGTAAACAATGAATTGCCTAGGGGTGAAAGTACCCTTTCTATGTGAAGCAAGGTGCTCCTTGTCTATTAAAATGAGCTGCCTAATGAACTCCATTGTAGCTATCCTTGGTGGTACATGATATGGAAAAATATGAGGAGGGTAGGGGCAACCATAAACCCTCATAATTGTGAAATTCATTTCATAGTAGAAATCACCCCAATTATGGTCTCCTGACTATTTGTCCAAATACTTATAGGGCCTCAACAACTGAATTACCCTAATGGGAAATCTAGGCTTATCAACTCCGAAACACTTAAGCAATGGATAAATTATCCAATTCTCAAACGCACAAAACTCCTGTTCTCTAGATGTGTAATTCCACACTCTAATCCAGAATTGAATAGGGTTGGGCTGATTATGGTGAAACCTCTATGGCTGTAGAGATTGGCAATCCAAAACTGGAATATTGTAATAAAGGATCATATGCATAAGAATTGAATAATGTATGAACCTTGGGTGATCCTTCTTAGCTTGTATATCAATAAATCCCTGGTGCATTTGATCAATAATATACTAAATATAATCATAATTTGAAGTGGTGTGAATATTTTGCATATCTAACACCATCATCAAGATGTCTGAAGTGATCCTTTCTACTTCGACATCTTTTCCAAGCACTCTACATAGTGCATATGAGATGTATTTAATGTAGAAATTTAGGTCCTTGTAGAAGTATGGGGTTGCTCCTTCCATGGGGGTTACATAGGCCTTCATTTTCTTAGGGACATGATGATCCCTGATCAACTTAGCAACAATACTAGACTCCCTAGTATATCTATTCTCCAAGCTCTTCAAATTTATCTCAATGGCCATTGGGTAATACACATTGAAGGCTTTCATAAAAGTATTTCTGTCTAGGGTGAGTAGAGGCTTCCCATCATCCCTCTTAATAGTTTTTATCAAAGGGTCATATCTACTGGCCAGTTCTAATATGAAATCTACGTCAACAAAGACATGAGGGACTAACAATCTGGCTAAACCACAGGTCCAAGGGTTTGAGATAGGCATGGGTCCATCACTATTGTCAAAAAATTAGTTGAAAAGTGAATACCCTGATGACCCTGGTTTTTTTGCATCTCTAACAAATGACATCATCAATCAAAACATCTGCACTAACCTTTCGATTCTGACTAGAACTGGGAAGCAGAGTAAGGAACTTGTTTGAGTAGTTTCTTTTCCCTTTTGAATCATCTTCAACATCTTCACTTCTCCCACTGGTAGATGCCATACTCTGGGCTTGACTCATACTTCTATTCTGTTCTAATCACAACCCTAGATACCGATATTGAAACAAATACTATGAAACCCTCACCACAATTATAAATTATCTTGAATTCTGCAGCTCTGAGCTCTAGAACACTGTCAACTACAACCTTTACTAAATTCTAAATCAGGCAATCACCTTCAAAATCACTTGCTACTAGGAATCTCAATCTCTCTCAAAAAACACTAAAAACTCTGTAAACGCTTCGCTCTGAGAAATAGAAGCTTGGTAAAAATGAAATGATAATGGACAAGTATACTTATAATTGCTAATTGAATGCAGATTGTCACTTTTGGTTGGTAATTCCATCACTTCACCATGGGCTTCACATACTATGACATCAATTTTTGGTATCAGTCGTGGAATTCAAACTGTCAGATAATCAATTCTTGATGAGTGATTTCACATAATAAACCTTATAAAATTCAAAATATAATCAAAATCAAATCTGATTGGCTGCATTAACTCATACTACGGCTACTTTTCCAATCTGTCATGATCCTTAAAATATAATTGGTTAACAACTGTTCATAATGGTGCCACTGAAAAGTCCACTTTTAACTCTGATTCATTTCTAGCGACTCGACGACTGAGTAATCTCCTTGTCGCTTAATATTTTGACTATCTGTAGTTTCTTTAGGAGACTCAGTGACTTCCGTCAGATTAACTCTTTGATCTACGGTTGTCGCAATGTCTCATGATATATTAACTTAACCTTTCAACTTATGGAGACCTCGTGACAAAGCACTTTTCTTAACTGTCTTTTACCTTTGGTTATATCTTGAGACTCAGCGACTGTGATATATCTATGTCACTAGATAAATTTCTTAACTCTTGTTTAATCAAGCAACCCCACAACTAAACACATTAGTCTCTTAATCACTTAATTATATCTAAATTTTCAACTTTATTAAGCGACCTCGCAACCACCGTTAGATCTTTCTTCATCTGATGGTTTTCGCTGTGTCTCTTAATATTCAACTTAACTCACAATCTCTCATGAGACTACGTGACAACACCTTTACTTAAACTCATATAAAAACCCTTAGTTTATCCAGAGACTTGGCGACCATTGTTTGTTTCAACTTATGAAGTTAACAAATAACCTCGGGTTATATTAAGAGACAACGCGACTGAGTAAACTCAAATTTGCCAAATGAAATATCTGACCGCACTTTTATCAAGAGACAAAGTGACTGTCATTGGATCTTTTCTGAGATGAACGGTCTGCATTAAGTCTCATATCCATTTTGGCATATTATGTTTCATTAAGAGACAACGCGACCAAAGCTTTCCGCTAAGTCTCGAGACCATAAGGAATTTTTTTTTTTTCTAATGAGACTTAGCAACAAGGTAATAAGCACATGTAAATATGTTTTGACTTAAAATATGAAAAAGGTAACGCAGGAATAGAACTTGGAATGAGCATTTAAGGTTTTTCTGCATTTTCAAACAAAATTAACCTTTTGCTTAGGGTTTTTGACATCTTGAACTAGGTTTTGAACAAAAACACCAATTGCAGAGATATGTAAATGGTTTCCAACATAGATCTTTACCTTCTGGGCATAGGAATATCAGAGACTTCAAGAATTTTTAGGGTAAATTTCAAAAACAAGGAATACAACCAACAATATCCATATAAATATTTTTCATGAATAGTGCCTTTTCTATTAATAAAATATTAAAGTTACATATTCATAAAAAAGGGGCCAGGGGATATAGAAATCACCCTACAGAGTTCACATGGAAAAGCCAGAAATGGTAAAAAACTTTTCATAAAAAAAAATAGGCATAAAGTCTTTAAGCAGCAAGAGCAGTGCCAGAAGGAGGAGGATCTTTATCATCAGAATCCCACACATCATTGGGGTAACAGGAGGGTTGGGAAGTGACCATCCATCATCTTCAACTTCTTTCTTATCTTTCTCTTCTTCCCTGGGTAGAGAAATGGCCAGAGCCAGGCGGGGAAACTTGGAAGAAGTGGCAGGATGCCAATCAAAGCCACAACAAGAACCAAGAGCATCATGAGGGGCAGACTGAGCCGGAGCTAGAGACCACCCAGAAGTATGATGAGGTGGAGAAGACAAGCGACACCACCAACCATCATTGCCACCTTTTGGAGAGTGGTGGCGGGGTGCCTGAGACCGTGGGGTACGTGAGCGACGCGCCAAGGAGCTACGCCCATAGCAGCGGCCTCTGGGAGGAGTACCTTCAACAGAAATGGAATTAGGGGGAACCCTGGCAATAGTGCAGGGAGCATTGCCCCAATGATTGAGAAGCTCCTGTAGGTGAGCCACTTTATTAGCTTGAACTTGAATCTGCATCATAACATTATTACATATGCAAGCCTTGTTATACATAGAAACATTCATATCAAGAAAGCTGTGAGAAAAAATAACAGCGTTTCTATCTTTCCACAAAGTGAACAAAATCTCCATCCTTAAAGTATGCCAAATCTGGGTAAACTTGGAGGGAAGTCTAAGAGAATATCCTAAGACAATCATGTGCCAGGAAAAAGGTTCAGGCCAAAAAGGTTTGAAGAAATCATGAATCCACAGCCAATACTGTTGATCTGTCCTACAAAACCAAAAGACGTGCAAGAAATTTTCAGGGTGAACACAGAAAGGAAATCAAGGGTCATGAACCCCCAGATGTTTGAGCCTAGGTCCCACTGGGAGTCCTTGAAAAAGTAAACACCAAGCAAAAGAGCCATCTTGGGCTCTGTAATGGCAGCCCAGATGGTCTGAAAGCGAGAGCTCCAGTGAGAAGTGGAAGAATCAAGATGCCATCTCTGATTAAGGGTATCCACCATCGGAAGATGGGGAGACAACCACCTATAACCTAGCCTTGGTTTGTAATTATTGAAAGGCATGGCAAGATACCATTTCCAATCCTTCCACCAGGGCCTAACAACCTGAATACCAATCTTATGAAGCAAGTTAGCAGGAATCACAGAAACCAACAGATCAAAAGTCTGACAATCTGAGCATGCCAAACGATACTGAACCTGCATATCCTCCCAAGAATGGAGACCCGTAGAGGCCCTAGAGAAAATTTCCTTGGGTCAATTTTGAGTTTTAGTTAAGATTTTGAATTTCCTTCCATTAAAGTTGGGATTTTGGCTTTTAATTTGTAAAAAATTGAGTTTTTTGTAAAAGCATGAATAACTTCCATGTTCTAACTTAGTTGGTCAGCAACCCAAAAAAATAGTTATGACAAGAGATCATTAAATACAAGAGATATAACATTGTAAAGAGATACTTTTCCATAGGAAAAACTATGGAGGAATTTTAAAAGGGACTTTTGGCTTTATATTATGTATAAAGGATTTTTGAAACTATATATTTTCAAAGAGATAATGAAGATTGCATTTATTCATATGTCTTGAATGTGTTCATCAATTATTAAATTACTAATTTTTCATATGTCAAATTGGTAATCTCTTTATGCTTTGATTGAATCCAATGGTCTTTCTAAACTATGTAATTGATTTAAAAAATACATTCATTTATTGGTATCTTGGTGTGAATGTGTTGGAATAACCTATATTTTTGTATCTCAATATTTTTTATCCATATTTTGTCATCATTGTGTTCTACACTTAAACTCCCTTTGTATTCATTATCCATTGTGAATCTCAACTAGTGTTCATATGTGTATTGTTACAGTTTATGTTAACTATTTCCTTTAGTTGTATTTTGTATCATTTTTGTACTTTTAAGTTAAAATTACACTAAAAATACAAATAACCCCATCATACGAGGGAGTTGCCCCTCTCAAACCTAGAAGAAGATTGTGATCTGGTTACAATCTCTCTAACTATTGGCACAATTTTCATTACTCATAAGGTAAACCAATTCAATTTTAGAGTTGAAACTACTGTGAAAATCTATTTACCAACATATTCAAACAAGCATAGTCCTCATGACATCCTGGAAAAATACGCATACCTTACATAGGGTTATAAATTTAAATTTTATCTAGAAAGTAGACACAACAAATAATGTCAAAGGCATTTCTTTACCTTATACTCGCCCTGTAAATGAATTTACTACTTTCTCTTAATGTATTTCATTGCACGTTTGATAAATCTATTTTGACATAAAAATTTGTACACATTAAACAACACTAACACAAACAAGTCTTTATTGCCTCAATATTGTTAAATGAATGATACATTAAAACAATTTTATTATAGAAAACTAGGACTGTTCTATCTACCAAAATAATCTGAATGAACCGTCATTAAATTATGCATTTGTAAATAAAAATAAAACCTAGACTCACAATTTTAATTAGTGTTATATTCAAATGTATATTTGAATTAAATGTTGTTTCAACTGTCATGTCTAGGGTGCCTAGTTAAATAGGTGTAGAATGTTCAATGAATGAATAAGTTTTAATGAGTCTATAAGATTATTAATATATAAGATCAAATAGGAATATCATTATTAACAATTTTAAGTTCCTTTTAATGCTGGTTCTTCTTGTGTAGATCTTGATCAAGAAATCTTGGTTTTGTGAAACTTTATTGCCTTAATTAATTTAGACTACTCACCTCAAGAAATTAGAATTTAATTTTATAAACAATAAATTTTAACGCCTTTTAACAAAAATTTATGCAATTTTTTTTACTATATTGGCATATATAAGTGAAGCATTACAAAATGGTTTTGTCTATCCTAAATTGTAAGTAGCTAATTTGTATTTAATTTGAGGATCATTGTGTGCCTTCTTTAGTGTATTTTCTATGGTACCTTATGTGGCACTAAAAAGATACCTAATATCAAATATGGGTCCTCTATTCCTTTAAATTTTGCTTTAACTCAAGGTTGGCCCTTATTTCTAGGCACATTTTCTTGTTTTTCATCCAATCCCATAATTCATTTCCTCACCTAGACCATATCTACTTATTTTTGGCCTTTGTGATATGCTTCGACCCTAGAATGATCTATCATCTAAAATCTCACATCCACCTTACATCCGTGGCACCCAGATCAAATTTGGGCTCAGTCTTCTAGGGACATGTTTCTATTAGTGGCATATCCCAGAGACATGTCCCCATTTGCAACATGTCCTAGGAGAATGGGCCCCAAATTTGGCCTGGAGGCCTATGCTAGGACTTGTGAGGGAGATCGGGTCCTATGGTTAGTATACTCAAATTTAATTCCCCAAAATGATGTGAGATGTATATAAACCCCCTATCTTTCCTTATTTTGGTATCCATTCATTATGCATTCATGAATCCATTATCAAGCGTCCATTATTGCATAGTTATTCCACCAATCTAGCATTCAAGATATCAAGTGTAAGGAAGCAAATCAAGCAATCAAGATTCATCAAGTTCAAGCATTCAAGTCTTCATTTCTCTCAAGCAATCAAGGTATTTCCTTCCATAGATCTAGCTTATTTCCCCCATTGGAGGCTAGGAAAAGGAGTTTTCTATCAAAGAAGAAGATCCACATTGTTAAAGTTTTGATCAGATTTAGA
>MU223845.1:1133153-1152899 GCA_018584345.1 Thuja plicata
TATATATTCCTTAGAATTCTCAATATCATATTCCTTATAATTCTCAATATCAATATTAATGATAATATATAATTACTATGAAATGATTATAATACAGATCAGATTTGTATATATTTATATTTTTGTTGACATATGTTTGAATTGATAATTCAAAATATCGATGAGTATTGTTGGGACTTGTTAGGCACTTATTGATTCCGGTAGTTCCCAAGTCATATGGACTAAAGTTATATACTAATGGGAAGAGACATGTCTACATAGGGGCATGTCCCTATGTGGACATAGTCCATGTAGAGACACGTCCTCATCGATCCCAAACTCAAGTTAATGCACGTTAGTTTTTATGTTAATAACATCAATACTAATATCCATTCATTTGGTAATATAAAGCATGTCTGATACTCATTATCAAACTGGTTGATATTAATGTAATATTAAGATAATGTATTAGTATCATAATGTTCTATGTTTGATAGAACAATATGGTATCGATACCAACATTGATTATATCGATACTCATTATCAATGAATGTATAAATCAATATTAACAATGTAATTTGTATTAACAACATAATTACCATTATTAGTACTAACAACATGATTAATATCATGAACATGATTAATAATAGTTATATCAATCCCACTTACAATTATGTATATATATATATACATGATTGTAATCATACTATTTATTAATCATGTATTATGATAATCATAGAAGAATACATAAGAAGGATAGAGATCACATGATCAAGGTTGATAGGCCACTTATGCATTTAATTTCATCGATAGGAATAATCCAATCGAAGCTACAATTCATTAACACTCCCTATTATCTAGGGAGGATGATTACTATCCACATGTAGACACAATAGATCCATACATTGTGTGGGAGGTATATCACCTCAATGTGATATCATAAATTATGGCATATCCACGATTATCAAGTCTAATGATATCCACCATAAATGATGTCACCTCATAGTGTCATCAGGAGTAATGGCATGTCCACAGATATCAAGTCACATGATATTCACCATACTCACAATATCCATTATGGTCTGTGCATAATCATCAAGTCGCATGATGCCTACCATAAGGATATCTTCTCATGGCATATCCACAGATATTATGTCACATCATGAATATTATGTCACATTATATCCACCATGAATATCTCATTCATTTAACTCATTGTGGTTATACACCACGCAATTAATATCACTTAAGATATATAAACTATCATGACATGTCCACGTGTATCAAGTCACATGGTATCCATCATGATAGTATGGTTTAACTATTGTAAATTCGTCACCTTACAATAGTAGCTAGAAGTACATGTGTACATCATTGAAAGATCATCACCTTTCAAGATGTTCATAAGGTCCCATGAAATTATGTAATCACACAGATGACAAAAAGAGTTTACATATTAAACATCTTTTAAAATATATTAGTACAATAAATTTAGTTTGTTGAGACTCAATATCAAATAAATTCACATTTCTACCATACCAAGCTTATCTCTAAAGTATTCCACCTTTATTTTGGAGAGAGGCTTGGTGAGAATGTTTGTTGATTGTTCTTCTATACTAATATATCTCAACTGGATAACATTTCTCTCCACCATGTCTCTAACATAATGGTAAGGGATTTAAATGTGCTTTGACATGTTGTGGAACACTGGATTCACTGAAAGCATTATAAAACTCTGGTTATCACAGTGAATGGTCGTGGGATCCAAGGATTGTCCAAACAATCTGACAAGAATTTTTCTTAACCACATGACTTCTTAAGCTACCATAGATAATGCAATGTACTCAGCTTCAGTTGAACTCTATACAATTGAAGATTGATTTCTTCTAAACCAAGAAATCATGGTTGATCCTAAGCTGAAGCAACATCCCAAAGTACTTTTATGATCAACTACACTTTCAGCCCAATCCGAGTCAGTATATTCATGTAGATTTAATTCTACATTATTATATCTTAAACCATATCCAATTGTTCCATGCAAGTATCTCAGAATATGTTTTGTTGCAACTAAGTGTAATTTTCTTGGTTCACACATGAACTGAGTGAATGCATTTGTTGCATAACAAATATCTGGTCTAGTGTTGACTAGGTACATTAAGGACCCAATCATCCACTGGTAGAGAGTGGAATCTGCTAATTCTAAGTTTGTTGATGCTTCTTTTAACTTATGTAAATTTTTATCCATGGGTGTCGGCATTGGTTTAGAGTCCATCATTCTAGACCTTTTCAAAATGTCAATAGTGTGTTTTTCTTGATTTAAGATAATACCGTCATTTGTCTTCCATACTTATAAACCTAGAAAATAGTGTAGAAGACCCAAGTCCTTCATGTCAAATTCAGATGCTAGGTCTTGTTTACACTTGGTGATGAGATGATATTCTCTTGTAATCAATAAGTCACCAACATAAAGAATGAGAATAAACATGTCACTATTAATTACCTTGAAGTAAAGGTTCAGATCTACATTATTCTTGGAGAAACCTATTCATAAAATATAGTTGTATATCCTCTCATACTAGGCTCGAGGAGCATGTTTAAGACCATACAGAGCCTTCTTCAATTTGGAAACTGGAGAAACATCACCATGAATAAAAAATCCCTCAGGTTTTTATAGATACACTTCCTCTTCTATAATTCCATTAAGAAAAAAAATTTCACATCCATTTGGTGAATCTTCCATCCCTTTGATGCGGTGATAGAAATCACATCCTTGGCGGAGGTGTATCAAGAAAATGGAGCAAATGTTTCTTCATAATCAATTCCCTCATTTTGTGAGAAATCTGTGGCAACAAACCTTGCTTTATATTTTTCAATACTCCCATCTGCACCATGTTTTATTTTGAAGAGGCATTTAGCTGAGATGATTGATTTTTCTTTTGGTCTAGGTACAATATCCCAAACATCATTCTTGAGTATATATTGGTATTCTTCTGTCATGACATCTTTCCAAACTTGATGTTGGAATGCTTCCTCAACATTGGAAGGTTCTGACTTGACGATTTCACTCATAAGAGCAACATAGCTAGAGTGGTGCAGGAGCACCCATGAACATACCTAGTGACACCATGGATTCCAATAAATTTAAACCATCCCTAAATGTGAATTGGGATGTATTGAGGCCTTAAATGGAAATTTGTAATAAAATATTTAATAAGTCCTAGAAGTCCTGGCAAAGGACGTAGGATCAAAAATGATGTAAGGGTGGCCAATAGTCCCAAATGGGATCTAATTTGATTAGATGGGGTTAATTAGGTCCTAGAAACAATTAGGAATTGAATCCAAATATTATTTAATAAGTTTTAAGCAATAAAATACCAAAAACACAAGTTAATAATTCAAAATTTTGAATATTAATGGCTAGTTGTGTTTTGGTGGGAAATTGCATTTAAGAGTCTTAAACACTTTGTAATCACTTCCAACCACTTGGGATAGGTTTTGGAAGCTGGAAAATTGTCTATAAACGCCCATGAATGATTGGGAAAGAATAGAAATGAAATGGAGAAGGGATTGTATGGCTTGTAAGATGAAAATGCAATAAAATTCATAGTTTCTTGCATATTTTGGTCTCTTATTGTACTTCTTTCATGTTTTGATCATTGCTGCACATTATAGGATGTATTTAAAGTTTTTTTTATCCATCTTAGAAGGATTTAATTCTAAAGTTTTTTTCATATAGTCAAAGGGTTGTAGCTAGTCATTTTCACATTGTTTTCTTAAGAAAAATGGTGTAACCATCCCCTTTCTATTCTAACTGTGACTTGGGGATGAATTTATAACATGTATCATATTTAATTATGTATAATAATGCAAGAATAAGATAGATAATGTAGATGATCATCGAGTTGGGCAAGTTGGAGTGCTTGGGTGCATGAAAATGCATGGAATATGATGCCATAAGTGTAGCAACGAGAGATCTGGCTTAAGGAGGGCATGTTTTTGTTTGAGGAAGAAAACTTAAATGACAAAATTATGGTGAATACATAAGGAGAAGTTCTGGAAGTGTGTTTTGGGTCATTTTCTAGAAGGCCCTAGTTTTTGGAGCCATTTGGTGAGAGATTTGGAGTTTGACCATTTGGAAAGATTCTGGGTGCAAAAAAATACCATAATCCTTTTATTTAAGACATAAATAGGAACTTCTTAAAGTTATAGTGTCTAGGGATAAGTAATTTTGGTAGTTGCTTTGTAAAGTGGCCAAATTAGGGGTAGTGGAGATACTGGAGTCAGCAATTTTATGCATAGTTGGTCCAAAAGAGTCATATCTAATTTTCACATATGTTATGTAACTTCCAAATGGGTATCTACATTTGTAATTTAATTTTCAAGTGTTTTGGAAAGTCTAGTCCAAAAGTCCAAAAATCAACAAAAATAGGGCTACTAGGTAGGGTTGCTTGGGTGTTTTGCTTGTTAGGAGAAATCTGATCAAAGGGTGTAAAGGGAACTTAGAACCTATTTTGAAAATTTTATTTAGTTGTTTTAAGGCCTTCATTAGACTTAGTTTGAGTCTTGAATCCTTTTAAGTCAATTAAGCCCATGTGAGTAAGTGGAATCCCTTGGGTACATTGTGAAACCTTACGGGTTGTTATACAAAGGTGTAGAGTCTTGTTGTCAGAGGGTTGGAAGTCTCCAAGCCTCTTCTCCAATTGGTATTAGAGAAATTAAGAGATTTTTGAGGAAGGTTAGGTGTGTATGTCTGGAGTAGAGTCTAGGGAGTTTGAAGAAGAGGCTACAAATATGCCTCCAAAGATGACAAACATAGAGCTTGCTAGGATGGTCATGGATCAAGCAGAAAATAACAAAAGATTGGAAGAAGTCATTGAAAGGTTGACCAATCTTGTTGAGAAGAGGATTCAGATCCTCTTGATGATGAATGTGAAGTAGAATAGGAACCTATTGAAAAAATTTTGGATCTTGAGGATGCTAGACTAGTTAAGATCCTGAAGGCAGTCAAAGAAGGAGAATCCAAAGTCAGAATAGAGATCCCAATGTATGATGGGAAGATGGATGAGGAAGTGCTCCTTGATTGGTTCAATTTTTTTGAGAACCACATTTACTATGAGGATATTGAAGACAAGCATAAAGTGAAGATTGCAAAAGAAAGACTTAAGGGTCATGAATTGCTATGGTGAGATTTCCTACAAGTAGAAAGGTGGAAGAAAATCCTATCAAAGATCACTTCATGGCCTAGAATGATGGAAAAAAAGAGGGAGAAGTTTCTACCTAAGAAATACAAGGTTCAACTCTTCAAGAAGATTCAAGAGTTTAAGTAGAAGGACATAGATGTCCAAAGGTATACAGATGAATTTCACAATCTTGACATCAGAGCCTCTCATGATGAAGATGTGGAAGAGAAGGTGGCTAGATATCTTGGAGGGCTGAGGTACAATATCCAAGTTGAAATGAGCATGGCCACACCAAGGACTCTTTAAGATTGATACAAGTTGGCAATGAAAGAGGAAGAAAAACTTAGAAGAAGACAAGAGAGGCAAGGCAGTTCAAGAGGGCAACAAAATAAGGGCAAGGGAGTAAATCCAAGCCAAGGACAGAATGAGAAGGGTAAAGAGAAAGTATCAAATCAGAAAGGAGAGAAAAGAATTGGTAGAGGAAAGAGCTTCCCTGGAAAGTGATTCAAGTGTGGTGAAGAAGGGAGTCCATTCTACAAGTGTCCTAAAAGAGAAGCCAAGAAGAATGATAAGAGGGCCCAATTGGTCCAAGGAGAAGATGACAATAAACAACAAAAGGAAGAAGAAGCACACCATGACTATGCACATCCTCAAGAAGATGAGTGTCTCTTGATGGGAAGGTTACCTATCCAATATATACCAAAGGTATATATCATTAGAAAAAATTGTAAATTATATGGAAAAGTATGCAAGGTTATCATAGATTCTGGTTCATTTGACAATCTAGTGTCCTATGAGATGGTAAATAAGTTAAACTTACCTAAATTTCCTATTGGTAGACCATATAGGGCTTCTTGGGTAAATCATATGTAGATCTTTCAATTGGGGTTTATGTTTATAGGGTTGTATGTGATATAGTTCCCATGACATGTTGTCACATCATCTTAGGGAGACCAATGCAGGCTTCAAGGAAGACCATTCATTAGGGTTTGAAGAATGAGTATGTGGTGCACAAGGAAGGAAGGAAATTAACCCTTAAACCTGTTCTAAGACAAGTAGAAGAAGTTGGTAGCATCATTGTCTTTGGTGAAAAAACATACATTAATTTGCAAGTTCCAAGGCATGAGAAGATGGTGACTATAGAGCAGGATTCTAAGACCACTCTGTTGGTCTTGAAAGATGAGTTTATGGACATTCATGAGGCATTGACTATGAAATAGAAAATAGGGCATGAAGATAGTGTCCTCATTGGCACAATGTGGTTTCCTTTGGAGAAAGAAATGAAGAAAATTGTATAGGTTTCATTGAAAGACACAAGGAAAAGTCAATTTGATCCAAGGATGCAGTTGCAAGGACAGTTTGAAGACACACAAGATCACTATTTGTAGTAGCATGATGACATATTTGATATTAGTTCCATTCCTTCTTTTTTTTCTCACTCTTTTTTTGCAGGTGTGAAGAGTAAGAGGATGGGATTTGGTGTTGAACAGAGGACTCACAAGGTGAAGAAGAGAGGACCACCTACAAGGAAGATAGGAGGCACAAAGACCAAGTCCCTTAGTTCTTGGGACAAGAACTTTTTCCAAGGTGGGGTGTATGGTGAAGGAGCACCCATGAAGACACCTAGTGACACCATGGATTCCAGTAAATGTAAACCATCCCTAAATGTGAATTGGGATGTATTGAGGCCTTTAATGGCAATTTGTAATAAAGAATGTAATAAATTATTAATAAGTCCTAGATGTCCCGGTAAAGGACTTAGGACCAAAAATGATGTAAGGGTGGCCAATAGTGACAAATGGGATCTAATTTGATCATATGGGGTTAATTAGGTCCTAGAATAAATTAGGAATTGAATCCATAAATTATTTAATAAGTTTTAAGCAATAAAATACCAAAAACACAAGTTAATAATTCAAAATTTTGGATATTAACAACTAGTTGTGTTTTGGTGGGGAATTGCATTTAAGAGTCTTAAACACTTTGTAATCACTTCCAACCACTTGGGATTGGTTTTGGAAGTTGGAAAATTGTCTATAAACTCCTATGAATGATTGGAAGAGAACATAAACAAATTGGAGAAGGGATTGTACAACATGTAGGCTGAAAATGCAATAAAATTCTTAGTTTCTTCCATATTTTGGTCTCTTATTGTACTTATTTCATGTTTTGATCATTGATGCACATTATGGGATGTATTTAAAGTTTTTTTAATCCATCTTAGAAGGATTTAATTCTGAATTTTTCTTTCATATAGTCAAAGTGTTGTAGATAGTCATTTTCACATTATTTTCTAAAGCAAAATGGTGTAATGATCCCCTTTATGTTCTAACTGTGACTTGGGGATGGATTTATGACATGTATAATATGTAATTATGCATAATAATGCAGGACTAAGATAGAGAATGCATATGATCATCGATTTGGGCAAGTTGGAGTGCTTGGTTGGGTGCATGAAAATGCATGGAATTTGATGCCATAAGTGTAGCAGTGGGAGATCTGGCTTGAGGATGGCATGTTTTTGTTTGAGGAAGAAAAATTAAATTTCAAACATATGGTGAATACAAAAGGATAAGTTATGGAAGCGAGTTTTGGGTCATTTTCTAGAAGGCCCTAGTTGTTGGAGCCATTTGGTGAGGGATTTGGAGTTTGACCATTTGGGAAGATTGTGGGTGCAAACCAATAGCATAATCCTTTGATTTGATACATAAATAGGAACTTATGAAAGTTATAGTGTCTGGGGATAAGTAATTTTTGTAGTTGCTTTGTAAAGTGGCCCAATTAGGCCTAGTGGAGATACTGGAGTCAACAATTTTATGCATAGTTGGTTCAAAAGAGTCATATCTCATTTTCACATATGTTGTGTAAATTCCAAATAAGTATATGAATCTATAATTTAATTTTTAATTGTTTTGGAAATTCTGGTCCAAAAGTCCAAAAATCAGGAAAAATAGGGCTACTAGGAAAGGTTGCATGGGTGTTTGGCTTGTTTGGAGAAATCTGATCAAAGGGTGTAAAGGGAACTTAGAACCTGTCTATAAAATTTTATCTAGTGGTGTTAAGGCCTTCAATAGACTTAGTTTGAGTCTTGAACCCTTTGAAGTCAATTAAGCCCATGTGAGTAAGTGGAATCCCTTGGGTACATTGTGAAACCTTGGGGGTTGTTATACAAAGGTGTAGAGTCTTGTTGTCCAAGGTTTCAAAGTCTCCAAGCCTCTGCATCATGGAGTATCTATTTGGTCTCTTGTTTCACTTGAAATTTCTTTTCGGAGCTACACAATTTTCTCTCTCTTGAATCACTTGCCTTGCCTATAGAGGTCTTTTATAACCCACAATAGGGTATCTAGGCTCGATGGAATAATTCATAGGTTCATTGAGGTTATTTTCTTCTATAGGTACATGTATATCCCTCTGAGTCTCAGAAGAATGATCCTCTTCCATATTTTGAGAAGAATTATCATATATTTTATTAACATCTTTAGATCTTTTGAATGCAACATCTTCTTCAAATATTACATCCCTACTAAGCTCAATTAATTTCTATCCAGGGATATATATTCTATAGTCTTTAGATGATTCATTGTAGCCAACAAATATTCCCTTCTTCCTTGAGGATTCTAGTTTAGATATTTTCTCTTTGGGTATGTGGATATAAACAGGACAACCTGATGACATTAAAGTTTTTCCATTAGTACACTTAGTGAAAAACATTGAAAGAGATCATCGGTACAAGCATAACCAGTAGAAAACAAGCATATCCAAAAGAAAAAAGTGTCATGAGAAAATGCTAAGTATGGAATTTTCTGACGAACACTGACAAGTGTTGTGCTGATGAAGTAAACAGAACATCACCGACGGGTCAATAACATAACATGAAGATCATCACCGACAACACAATTTTGAGAACAAAACTGACAGAGCAGAAAAAGCATACCCGATGAATAGTTCAAGAAAGGAACACCGACGACAAATAAAACTGACAGATTGACATAACAGACCAACCATCAGAACCAACAGTCAGTTAGAGAACCCGCAAATAGTGGATCTGACTTTTACACGTCAGATAAAGCAATGTAATTCTATTTATAGAGTTTTAATTTATTTTAAATCATTACTTGAGGGTCAAGCAAGCATAATGTAAATTTTTTAAAGCATCCTAATGGATCTACAACATATCTAACTAAAGATCAAGGTTAAGTTGTAAACCTTGGATCTAGAGTTAACTTGTGAAGTGTGAATCAAGAATAGAACTAAAATCTAGTATAAATAGATGTTCAATCAATTGTGAATTATGGATTCATTGTTGATGATAGCCACGAAGAGAATCTAAGGAGAAGAAGGGAGAATTCATGCGAAGTTCAAAAAAAGATTATATCCAGTTATCAAGAACACACAAAGGCTACCGACGTGCAGGAAAAGGTATTATTCAATCATGAAAAGATGATTACTCATACATAGGAAGCTTTATTGGATGTGTTATCAACAATTAGAGATTGCATATATCATCAGATAAAAGACTTATGTAGGTGCATTCTAACAAGTGCATCACATCTAAAATCCTTTTGTAGAAGGTGGACTAAACCGTTCTTTACAAATATCTTAACAGAGTGCACACTTAATAGTGTTGCTAAAGATTCAAACAAAGTAGATCTTAATAGGTCTCCACTGTAATACTCCTAATAGTGTAGGTCATCAGAAGTGACCAATTGTAAGCCTTTATCGGCCCCTTCTTATCTGCAGATAGTGAAGTCTTGTGGGTAACAATCCCCACCACAGTTTTTACTTCCTAACATGAGTTTTCTATGATATCATATCTTGTGTCATGTTTTTTCTATTTTCATGAATGTTTCTTATATGGTTACATATTAAAGAACTTATGTTATGATTGCATATACATAAAGAAAGATGAACAGTTAGATAAGATAATTTACAAACTGATGACAAAGGGTTAATGCACTAACCAAGAAAATTTTTAGAGGTACTGATTCACCCCTCCCCTCTCAGTACATCATTCCAATATAATTCCAACAATTGGTATCAGAGCTAAGTCTCTTTCTTGAAAAGCTTAAAGGCTTAAGAGAAAATATCAGAGCAATGGAAAAGTACAGAATGGACAAGACTATTGAGAATGAGAAATTTCAGATGCATATTAACTATGAGCAGTATAAAGAGGTGAGAATCAAATTAAGAAAACTTCTTGATGAAAGAAAGATTATGGCAACTAGGCTGAATGAGAAGGACTACAAAGAATCAGAAATACAAAACTACTTTGATATAATAGAATCAACATCACTTAAAGCATCAGACCAATCAGATGAAAAGATCACAATTCTACATGAGGCCAATCAACATCTAATCGAGCAACTGAGAATGCTGAAAATCGGTCAAGAGACTCAAATGGTGAAAATGATTGATGTCATGAATGATGCAAGAAAACCTGAAAATTAAAGAACTCTAGCCATTGATGATAGGAGGAAAATAATAGAGAAGCTACAAGAGAAAGAATCAGAGATTCAAATACTTACTGAACATCACCATGAGATTACCAATCAGATTATTCTTATGATTTAAGAGGCAAATAGACTAAATAAAAAAATCATTGAAAGAATACAGATCATCAGTGAGATAAGAGAGGAGAATGAAAAATTGAAGCATGAAATCAAATTCTAGAATCAACACAATGAATTGATCAAGAAAGCTGAAGATAGAAACAAAAGGATGGATGATTTTTTTGATGGCCAGAGAAGAGTCAACAACTACACAGGATTAGGGTACAATGAGAATGGTGAATCTTCTAATCAAATAGATCAAAGAAGTACTTTCACAACCCCAAGATCCAAGAATTTTTCATGTAATCACTATGGAAAACCTGGCCACACCTCAAATGTTTGCAAAAGAAAAATGAAAGTTATTCCTCAAGCACAATCTAATTTCATTGGTAATTGTTATAAATGTCAAAAGAAAGGACACAAGGCACATGAATGTAGATCCAAAGTGAGAAATCCAAAAAGGAAAACCTACATGGACAAGTACTATCCTACCTAGAAGATGAATGGGCATACACATGAGGAGTGCTAGAAAAAGAACAAGGCCTGGACACCAAAAGAAACTGATAATAGCTACAAACCAACAAGAGTAGGTAACTCATATGTTTGGGACTATAACACATGGGTAAACTACATAGCATGTGGAAGGTATGGTCATATTATTGGAAAGTTGACTCCTAGAGGATACACAACTTATTTTGCATTGTCATTATGGCAACAAAGTCATATTAAGTTTCTGTCAAAGATAAATTAGAAGATAAAATGACTAGGTATGGAAAATAGGATAGACAGGGATATACAATGATCAGCACATCAACGCATGTGTGAGAGATTGAATCAGAATATGCGTGCTTAGATATATGTTCTATGACATGTGTACATACTAAGTCTAGATACACGTGGTACAGAATGATAGTATGGACAAGTTACAGGAAGAATAGTACTACTACAGTTCAGAAAATAGAGCATGGAGCCGACTTAGGTTTTTGGATCAGCGTGAATTTTTTTGTTGTGTAAAGGCCAAGCACCTTTGATTATATGTTTGTAATAATTTCTTTAGTATTTTTTTAAACACGCTTAAGCCAATTTATTTGGAAGCGTTGTGTATAATGTTTTTAGGGCCGACTATAGTCTTGTTTTGAATCGCGTCTATTCAGACATGAACATATAAATATGTAATGTAAATTTATATTACAAGTGTCGAAGAAAATGCATAAGAAAGAGAAGTATAGTGAAGTCAGTATGAGATAAATCTCTTTAAGAGGGTAAGAGCATCAGCGCATAAACAAAACTAATCAGACAACAGTGTCATCACAATAGTTCATTTTTGATATAGTGTATATCAACTATCTGAAGGTTGTAGCCTTCATTTTATTGGGCAGTGAGCTCAGGCAGTGAGCCATACACCTTTAACAGGGTTTTTGTAATAGACTCCTAACAGGTTCATTGTACTTGAATTGTAAAGACTTCTCCTAACAGGGCAAAGGAAATTTAACAGGTTCATTATACTAGTGCAATATTTGTGGGTACTAATTATCACCAGGGTTTTTCTCTGATCAAGGTTTTCTCGTAATCATATCATGTGTTATGAGTTCTTGTATTAAGCTTCATTGAATGTATGTTTGATTTATGCTTAAAGTGCTAAAATTTAATTAATAGACAAACACTGATTCAGCCCCCCCCTCTTATTGTTTCTAACAATTGGTATTAGAGATTTGGTCCTCTGAAAGAAAGTTTAACCACTTAAGGAGATCATGGACTCAGTAGAAGTAAAACATTTGAAAAAAATCTTGAAGCAGCTCTTGAAGATCTTGACAGATTTCAAAAATAAAATGAAGAACTTAGACTGAAAGTTGATGGCTCACAAATGCTTATCAAGAAATTGAGAAAAGATTGTTGGATTAGGCTGAAAGCTAATCTCCCAAGAACACCTGCATGCAAACCTGTCACATGAAAGAAGCATGATACAGATAGAAGAAGAGAAAGCTATGGTGGCCAAAAAGCCAGAGACATGATATCCATGTTGAAAGAATAAATTTCTATTATCAACAAAAATGAATACGATACAATCTCCTTACTCAAATGTAAATTGGTGAATCCTTATAAAAGAATACCAAAAACCTAAAGAGAAAATCCTAAATGTGATACCTAAGTTTAACTTAAGCGTAGAGTATAATAGACTAATAATTAAATGAATTAATTATTAGCTATAATATGACTACTCTAACAACCCCCCTTAAGTGTAACTTAGGGAGAAGCTAAAAAACTAAGGACTAAAGGATGCATGAAAACAAAATGCATGAAAGGAACTATGGGTCCCGGCAACTAGGCCTGATTAGGTACCCAAGTACAAGAAATAAAATAGATGAAGGAAACTAAGCCTCCAATCTAGGGAAAGTCCCAAAGAAAGGAACAAGAAAGAGAAAGAAACATCTACGAAGTAAGAAGCTGTAAACTCTGTCAGAAGTAACTGCTAGAACCCCCACTGAAGTGCATGACCAGGTAGAGAAGACAAAGTCTGAAGAGCTGATTAATCGAACCAAGGAAGAAATAGAACCAACAGGTGAACCCCCCCATAATGTTGAACAAGGAGAGGTGACAGGAACACTGAAATGCAATGCCAGAAATATCTACAGAAAGAAGAATCAAGAACACCAACAGTGTAACAGAAGTACAAGCATAGGATAAAGGGTGGTGTCACCGACACACAACATAGGCTAGTGTCATGGAAGGTACGCTCACTTGACAAAGGTGGATGAGCACAAAACATAATAACATCATAACCCCCCATGGCACTTTATAACAAAGTGAAAGTACAACAAACACAAGGTGCTCAAAATCCCAAAAATGCAAAAGTAGGCACTTTATCTTAGTGCATTTATAGAATAAACAATTCTACAGAAGAGAAGCATACAAGCTCAGAAGTCAGAAAGTAGAGTGAGCCAGAAGATCAGAAGAAGAGATCTCAGGACCTGTAGAACCCAAGTAATCTGCCAGAGTGTGAAAGATGACAAACTCAAAGGAGAGAGACCCTAGAGTAGAATCTAGAAAAAATACCCCTGCAACTGAATAGTTCACTAAACCAACTTTCCAATGATATCTAGTTTGCCAAAAATAGAGTCCGGATGAGCAAGATATGGCTCTCGGAAGGCAAAAACAAACATCAGACTTTGATAGAAAAAATGCTATCAAAATAGTAGAACCTAAAACTCTAAGTACCATCATCGGAAAGTGCTTGGAAAGAGATTTTCAATGGTATATAGAAATTAGAAAAATACCCCCGTATGCTCAAGATAGAGCAAAAATAGTCTGGGAGGGTCAAAAAGGCCCCAAAATCAGGCTTTAAGCCCCTGATGCTAAAACAATTTGGGCCCCTGGGTGCATGGCGCACGCAGGGGCTGATTTAAGAGCCCACAGTCCTCAATGTGACCAGCCGCATAATGGCATAAGCCCGCGGGGTTTAAAAAACCATCGGGCGGCACAAATGGGGGCGGAACCAGCCGTTGGTGGCAGGACTGGGGCGGGGAGCGATGGCAGCGGCACATGTGCGGAGCAGGCCAGTGGCAGGAGCACCGGAGGCTGGCGAGACCTGGAGGTGGCAGGGTCTGGGAGGTGGCAGCCAGTGGCGGTGCGGGCCGGGGGCGGTGCGCGGGTGGCACAATTTAAATTTATACGGGCTGCATTTTTAAAAAATGCTAAAAACCATAAAAACAATGATTTTTTTAATTTTTTTCCTCAGAAACCATGCCTGTACGGCCCTAAAGGGCCAAACAAATTCTCCCAGACACTTCAGTGTCCAAATCGGATGTGTTTTATATGGATTCTAGAGTTTTTGGGCCTTCCAGACTCAACCGTGAGGTCAGTTTTGGTCCAAAATGCTCCAAAAAATAGAGACCCCCCAGAACCAATAAATAATATCAAAAAAATGATCTGACAGCTTCAAACCCTTAGGATGCGAAGAGCTTGCTTCAATAGAACACGAACAACCAGCTACAGGATGGCTCTAATACCATGTTGGATTAGGTTGAAAGCTAATCTCCCAATAACACCTGCATGCAAACCTGTCACATGGAAGAAGCAAAATATAGATAGAAGAAGAGAAAGCTATGGCGGCCAAAAAGCCAGAGACATGATATCCATTTTGAAAGAATAAATTTCTATTATCAACCAAAAATAAATACAATACAATCTCCTTACTCAAATGCAAAGCGGTGAATCCTTCTAAAATGATACCAAAACCCTAAAGGGAAAACCCTAAATGTGATGCCTAAGTTTAACTTAAGCATAGAGTATAATAGACTAATAATTAAATGAATTAATTATTAGCTATAATATGACTACTCTAACAAAGATTTGAAATATTGTTCTACAAGTGATTTAGGGAAAATGGTCAAAAAGATGAATGAAGAGAACATGTCTCTGAAAGATAAAATTGAAAATCTAGATGAATAGCTAACAGACAGTCAAATTGCTATTGAAGAAAAGATCAAAGAAAGCAAACAATTAGAAGATGAACTTTTACAAGAAAATATGAAAGTCTTGGAATTGGAGAACATAAAGAAAAAGATGGAATCTGAATTAATAGAAGCAAAGGATAAGATTGATAAACTCCACACAAGTTTTGATTCACTTCAATCTCATCTCAATGCACAAAAGCTAAGAGGCGACACTACTGGTCTTGGATACAGTATAGCACAAGTTGAAATCAATTCATTGAAATAAAGAAAGAAAGAACATGAAGCATCTTCAGAAGCAAAGAAATTTGAAAATGTTACAGAAACTAAAACAGATCCACCTAAAGGATAAATCAAGCAAGTTAATAGAACTTGTTATGCATGTAATAAATATGGTCATTTGGAAAGAGATTGTAAAGAGGTAAGACCTTTCAATGGTTATTGTTACTCCTGTAATAAGTTTGGTCACAGGGCTATACATTGCAGAACAAATCAAAGAAATCAATCACAACATAATCAGAGAAAAATGAATCAAAACAATCAGAGAAATTAGCAGAACATTACATGTCAGATATGTAATTACAATGGACACACAGCAAAGTAGTGCGGCATGATGAACAAATACATTAGACCTCCTATCATTTGTCACACATGTGGAAAGGCTGGACACATCTCAAGGTTCTATAGATCCAAAACTCAAAAACAAGAGGATCCTAAGAAATTACTATTTGAAGAAGAAGGAGAAGTCAAGTTTGTTCAAGCAAAAGAAGATTCAAGCAAAATTTGGGTTGAAGTAAAGAAGGACAATGCAGAGAACAAAGTAGTTGATGCATACACAGTGGACGCATCCTCTATTTCTACTTGAATAGACCTTCTTGGTCTTAGGGGGAGCTATTCTAGCTTGGAACCCCTGCGCAGCCAGTATACTCACCTCTGAGTATGCACCTATGGATTCATGTTTATTATCACATGATATAGTAGTATGCATACATGCATTGTCTATAATACATTCAAAACAAAGTTTGAAACTCTCTGTGAAAATTGCGTATGGTTGCAAACATTAAATGTAGTAACCTTTATAAAAATATGTAAATGTTCAATCTTCTTCACATTTGCATTCAAGATTATAGAATTTGGAGAGCACTGAGCATCAAAGCATGAAAGCACAAAAAATTTGGTGGTTAAGTAAATGGGTAAGAAGTTGAAACAAAACCCTAGCAGTCGCGCCGTTTTGAATTATCATGAAACCCTACTTAATCAAGTTTCAAGTAAGTATGACAACCCCAGTTGTTTTTGACACTTCTGAAATAAAGAGATTTGTCTTTAAGAAACATTCATTCAATTCCATTCTAGATGATGTTTAAGGAGCATTCTCCAAAACTCCACTCAGAGTCGTACACGTGGAAGATATTCGTGCATACATCTACTACAAGAAGGAAATAGTATGAGACAATAGCATAGCCACTCTTATGGGATCCATGATGAAACTAGAATACTCATTCAAGGATGAATTTGTGCATCTGACTAATAACCCCATATTTGACTACTCCAATGCGCACGAGTTTTATGAGCCAGAATGGGTGAAGATACTACTAAGTAGAATACATGATGACCTTTTATGGATTGGTGAGGTTCCTGTCCGAATCACTATAGACTTAATCCATGAATTAACAAGACTTCCTAAGATTGGACTAGTTCTTCTTACTAGAAAGGATGTCAAGAAGCAAGTTGAACAAGTTTGTTTATCTAGAAGTGACAAGCGCGGTATGAAAGTTGATCCTATCAAGGAAGATGACATAAAGCTTCTAACTATGGTACTTGGTTACAAGTTCCAGCATGCAAGTAGACTAAATAGTGTGTCAGCAGCCACAGTTCTAGCAGCTATAAGGATGGTGAAGGATAACACTCAGTACAATCTATGTGAGATATTGCGCACTCAATTGATTGACAACATTCAAGTTATCAAGCATGACAAGAACAAGACATTCAAGTTTGGGTCTTTGATCATCTACTTGTACTTCCATATTGTTGGTAAGGTTGCAAATATTTACCTAGATAGAAGCAAACCTACAATGTCTTAGATTTCACTTAAAGCCACATCAGAGAGCAGTGTGAAAGATTCCATGGACATGGATATTAAAACATTCAGGATCAAGATGGAGAAAAGGTTTAGATTATCTGAGAAGATAGTTGATAAATATAAGGAGACCATATGTTTCATGGTAGAAACAGATTGCACTTGTATGGAGGCAGTTAAACCTAGAGCCAAATGGATTCACCCACTTGGTTATGAAGTGGAGGAACATGTGTTAGAAGGATATGCACAATTTCTCTTATCTATGCCCAAAGATCCTAATGAGCCCAAGTGGGGTACTTACAAAGAGAAGACTAATGCAGTTGATTTTGTATTATACAGTGCTGACAACAAAAGGAAGGCATCCAAAATTACATCTAGCATCCTAAGAGTTCATGGAATCACTCAAGAATACTGGTGCAGAGCACCCTAGGGTTTAGCTCAAAACCATAGCCCTAGAATTTTTGTTTTTGATAACAGTTTTCATTTTTTCCCTAGACACTAACGGTATCATAGCGGGCCAATTATGTTTTGTCTCGTCGCAGAGTCGCAGAGGCAAGAAGAGAGCAGAAAGTAGTGAATCGCACACTCACGAGCTAGTTAGCAGTTAAGTTGCTCAGTGAGTGAGTGAGCGACGAGGAACTCATCGCACAGTCGCAGGCGGTTAGCAGTTCCGTGAAGACAGTGCGCGACAATGCGACAGACAGCTCATCACAAGCTCGCAAGTTAAATGACGGTTAGTGCAAAACTGTCATGACAAGGTGATGATAGTTAATCATATAGTCAACGGTCTATTAGCAGTTAGGATGAAACTGGCATGACTACGTGATGAGCACTTAATCTCTCAGTCGCCGAAGACAAATTGTTAGTCCTGGTGTGCGAGTGAGCGACAACCTATGCATCGCGAGGTCGCAGATGAACTGGCAGTTAAGTGAAAAGCATGGCAAGCACGTGACTACGGTGTATCGCCCAGTCACAGAGTAAAGGCCAGCTCAGAGACAAGCATTGCGAGTGCGTGATGAGAGCTCATCGCTCAGTCGCGAGGTGAACTGGCAGTGAAGAATGAACAGTGCAGGTGCACGACAACAAGTCATCGCACAGTCACAAAGACATCGCCAGCTCGTCAAAAAGGGTTGTGAGTGTGTGACATCTATTGTCGCGTACTTGTAGAGGAATTTTCAACTCAGGTAGAAGCATGGTGAGTGTGTGACCATAATGTAGTGCAAGGTCGCGAAGGAAATGACAACTCGGCTGGAAGTGCGGCGAGTGCACGACAAGGAGGCATCACTCAGTCACGGATTAAATATCAACTTAGTTAAAGGTATAGCGGGAGTGTGACAAGCATGTTATCACTCAGTCGTGGATCAAAACATGAAGAATGAATAAAACTCGTGACTATGCGATGAACAATAGAAATAGTGTGAAAGCTGACATGTCAATAGGAGAAAGCATTGAAAAGGTCATAACCGCCAAACAAAAAGGAAATGACATGGATGAAAAGTGTTGTCCATAGTGACGGCCATGCAGATAAAGTTGATGACAGTTTGCAGAAGAAAATGAAGAGCAGAGACAACTGGAATTCTCATATGGATAGGTAACCGAAAAGGTTACAAAATCAAGAAGAAGCTGAAGATAAGACAGAGGAAGAGAATTTTGTAAAGGAGGTTAGCTAGTTAGAGAGTTGTTTTTTTTTTATCAGAGACAGAATAGACTAGCAGAGAATATTGTAATCTACTGGTATTTAATAAAAAGAAGTTTCCTGTATTTTGTGTGTTCTTTTGTTCTGAGCAGACCTCTGTAAAGTAGGATTTTGTTTCAGTTTAGTCTCATGGATGCTTCTTGACTCTGATAATCCATTCTATGGACTGCGATAGTCAAGAAGCATCCTTCATGTACATTATTTCTATTTCTATATTTTTGTTGGAGAAGAGGCTAGTCAAGATTATAGACAAGTCCTAGGCGAGCCAATGGTCTGGCTAGAGAACTTGTAGAATAGAAAGATAGAAGTAGAAAGGTGCATGACTGATTTGATTCGGTCATGAAGAGTAAGATAAGGTGAAGAGTGAAGCATTTTGGTGGGTAGGAAACCTAGGAGAGAGGGAATAGATAAGTCCTTCTGGTTAGGGTCTGAGAGTAGCCCTAAGAGACTCAAGTGTGAGTCTAGACGGTCCTGAATTGAATAGGATCCAAGGTGAGATTCCATAGAAAGAGTAGGAGTCTCAGAGAGCAAGGTGACCTCCCCATCAAACTCAAGTGTGAGTCTAGAGGGTCCTGAATTGAATAGGATCCAAGGTGAGATTCCCTAGAAGAGAGTAGGAGTCTCAGAGAGAAAGGTGACCTCCCCATCAGATTGGTATCAGAGCCCGGTTAAAGATTTGGGTTTGAAATTTGTAAATGTTTCAAAGTACTGAGGAATCAGTAGAAGAATCAGCCATGGTGACAAATGTAGAATTGGCTAAAGAAGTGAATGAACAAAAGGAGAGAAATAGACTCCTTGAAGAAACTCTAGAGGT
>MU223845.1:1160192-1178000 GCA_018584345.1 Thuja plicata
CAATAGACTTGAATAAAGAGAAAGATACTCAAGATAATGAGACACCAGTCAAGGAGATACTAGTAAAGAGTGAATGCATGGATACTAGTCAAAATACTATATTCACTCCATCCACTTTACCATCTACTTCATTTATGTCAAGGTTAACTCCTAACTCAGCAAGTCTAATGCTTGGGGAGAAGGGGACTTAATAAATATCAGCATTCTAGCTATGGAAAAAGCCAAAGAAAAAAAAGTTATGAGGAACCCTCTCTTCTTGGAATCAATAAACATCTTGAATGATCTAGTGCCTGCAGACAAGAAAGTCACCAAAACTCAATCAGTTGAAGATGTCGACAGCATTCTAAAAAGCTTCAAAGCACACTTTACAGACCTAGTAGACTCTACTACTAGAATTGCAGAAGATGAGTATAAAAAGGAGAGATTGAATGAATTGGTAAGGAATTTTACCTTAGACCTAAAATCTTTAAAGATTGGGCAATCTATATTGAAAGAGTTGGCAGCTAAAGGTAAGAAGGTTATAGCAAACTGCATGGACAGAGTGAAGTTCACCTCTGAACATATCAAAAAGATAGAAGAGGTAGAGATCATGATGGACACTATTAGAAAATCAGTTGAGACATCCACCCAAGACATGAACATCTGTAACAATGTCTATCAAGGACAGTTAGACAAAATTGAAAAAGCAAAATTGGAGATCAATGAGATAAGAATCAGGCAGGCCCAACTGAGGAATGCTCTAGTGCCTTCTCTAGCAATTTTGGAAGATAACATCAAATAGATTGATGCCACCATTGTCACATATGATCAAGGTCCCTGCATGGATCCAATAAGGATGGAGAAGTTAACATATGCCCTATGCGCCCATCTCCAAACAGTTGATGGAATGAAGGTATTCTAGCAGAAGGAGATCCATTCTCTTCAGATTGTGTACTCAGATGTTTACATGGAGTAAGTATCTAGAGACTTACAAGTTTTGGACACCTTTTTCATTAATGTCAAAGGGGAAGTAATGTATATAGAGAATGTGTACATATGGGGAGTAATATATGTATATTTTTTGTGTTAAGTCATTTTGAGAAACTTGGCCACATTCCTTTGTTGCCATTAATGACAAAGGGGGAGATTGTTGGCAAGTTGACTACTAGAGGATACATGACTTATTTTGTGTTTTCATTATGGAAACAAAGTCATATTAAGTTTCTATGAAAGATAACTTAGAAGATAAAATGACTAAGTATGGAAAATAGGATAGACAAAGATATACAACGAACAACACATCAGTGCATGTGTGAGAGATCAAATCAGAATATGTGTTCTTAGATATATGTTCTATGATATGTGTACATGCTAAGTCTAGACACGCATGGTACAGACTGACAGTACGAACAAGTTACAGGAAGAACAGTACTACTATAGTTTAAAAAATAGAGCATGGAGCCAACTTAGGTTTTTGGATTAGCGTGAATTGTTTTTTTATGTAAAGGCCAAGTACCTTTGATTATATGTTTGTAATAATGTCTTTAGTATTGTTGTAAACACGCTTAAGCCAATTTTTTTGGAAGCATTGTGTATTATGTTTTTAGGGCTGACTATAGTCTTGTTTTGAGTCGCGTCTATTCGTACATGAACAATAAAATATGTAATATAAATTTATATTACAAGTGTCAAATAAAATGCATAAGAAAGATATAGAATAGTAGTATAGTGAAGTCAGTATGAGATAAAACTCTTTAAGAGAGTAAGAGCATCAGCACATAAACAGAACTGATCAGACAATAGTGTCATCACAACAGTTCATTTTTGATATAGTGTATATCAACTATCAGAAGGTTGTAGCCTTCATCTTATTGGGTAGTGAGCTTAGGTAGTGAATCGTACACCTTTAACAGGGTTTTTATAATAGACTCCTAATAGGGTCATTGTACTTGAATTGTAAAGACTGCTCCTAATAGGGAAAAGGAACTTTAACAGGTTCATTATACTAGTGCAATATTTATGGGTACTAATTCCCACCGGGGTTTTCCTCTAATCAAGGTTTCCCCGTAATCATATCATGTGTTATGAGTTCTTTTATTAAGCTTCATTTAATGTATGTTTTATTTATGCTTATAGTGCTGAAATTTAATTAATAGAAAAACACTAATTCACCCCCCCTCTCAGTGTTTCTAACACATATTGCTGCCAACTGTATGAGAAAGTGGACCAGAAGGTCAAGAGGTTAGACCAATCTAGGTATGACATGTTTACGCTTTCATAAGGTTGGAAATGTGATAAAATATTGCAAAGACTGACTGACAGATACAAGTACTCATCCCAATGGAAATACCATTGATGACATCAAGATAATGAGAAACAAGATATGGGTAAAAGCCACAAACACTGAAGGTGCTGGAACAAGAAATGAAAATGGTGACACCCCATCCAATGGATCTGATGACGTCACTATTTCCAACTAAAATGCACAAGTAAGCATGGAACTGCATTATGAAAAGGTATATTATGCATTGGTTCCATTACACATAGTTCATATTGTAACATTAGCATAATAAAAGATGCAATATATTATTATTTGTTAAACTATTGAAAAATAATACCATCAGTTATTGGGTACAAATATGCATCGGTGAACACATAAAGAAAAGTTAGCACTACTTACCAGAATGTATCAGTCATTACACAAATGCCAAGTTGCTAAGTGTAAACTGATGGACATCGGTGAACCTTGAGGCAACAAAAGTTGTCTTCGCCACTTTTCTGAAAATCATCAGTGAAGTCACCAAAGCTGATAGCAACCCTGATGCTTTGCATAGACACCAAAGATGTTATGAATGCCTCTACTGATAAATTGAGTCTTTGTATACCAATGATTTGGTGAGCATTAATGACAACTTAGGGCACAAAAGTTATAAAATCCTGACGGGTGAACTCATTTTCGCACCTGTGATTTTCGAGCAGAGCAGAGTGATTTCAATGCAATTTGGAGAGCGAGCCAAAAGGAATAAATTTGACACAAAGCACTCACATTCACAGACAATCACAGAGATTCAATAAGTAACCACATTCACTGACTGCACTATGTTATTTGTGAAAAGCCCTAAAATTCTACAACGCGATGGCATCAACTTCTAGAGTTGAAAAGATTAAGGAAGATAAGAAGAAAGTGTTCAAGCTTGTCAGTAGAGGCTCTTGTGCTGAACCCAAATTCAAGGTACACCCAAAAGTAGCATCACAACCTGACGATTTCGGAGCATTTTTCCAGAATCCCACCTAGGGTTTTACTGGTAGAGGACATAAGGTCCTATATACACTGTAAGATCTCAGAGATAAGAGATCTAGACCTAGATAATGCCTATAGGGAATTATGTGATGAAGCTGGGAAACTCAAAGATGAGCACAAGCATCTGGAAGTAAAAGGACTCATGAATGCACTACGTTTTCCTAAAGTTTTCAAAATAGAATGGATCAAGATTGTTCTCAGCAGAATGCACAACAAGACTCTATGGATTAATAAGCCAAATCTAATAACAAAGGATGTTATTCATGCAGTTACTGGTTATCCTACAACTGATAAACCACAAGTTCACAAGCACCCATCCTTGGTGGAAGTGGAAAAACTTATTGGTGCTAAATCACACAAAAGAGCACTCAAGGTCAACACCATCACTGACGTAGAGTTGAAGTTTGGTGCATGTGTGATAGGATATAAAATCTTCCAAGCAAGAAGAATGAATATCATATCAAGCACTGCTATGAGAATAACATACAAAATCATCAAACAAGGAAAGATGATGGATCTTGTAGAGATCTTGTTACATCAAGTAGAGGAGAACATGTGCACGATAAGATCTTCAAGGACAAACACTTGTAAGTTTGGTTCCCTCATAATGTGCATATTCTTTTATTTCAAAGAATACTTTTCTTCAATAGGAAAAGTTGTATGGGACACAAGCAGACCTATAACCATGCAGATAGGTGAATTCATAGAATCACTAGGAACAGATTTTGATAATGTAATGTATGAGTATTTCAAAACCATTAAGGAAATGTTGCAACCTAGAACAAGGATTCCTGAAAATCTAATAGAGGAACACAAAGAGAATATATGTTTCATGGTAGATACTAATTTCACGTACATCCAAGCAGTAGTACCTAGGAAGTCATGGCTTTCATGGTTAGAATATGAAATCAAAATAGGACAAGCCAATGAGTGCATTGAGGCACTGTTGAATGAACCAATGGACAACATGCAACAAAGATTTTGCACCTATGAAGAGGCCAAACAAAAGATTAAAACAAATCTTGTTATCAATAAAGTTGTAAAAAAGTCAAGCAGAATGGTGAAGAAACTAAAAAAGAAATTGAACGTATCTTCTGAAGGTGAAGAGGAACAAGAGGATAAGGAGGAAATCACGGAGGACCAGTTACCCATTGATGATATAGAAAAGGAAAATGAATCAGAGGAAGAATAGTCTGATTCACCACCTCCTCCTCCACCTAAGAAGTCAAGAATGAGGAGTCAGACAACAAAGGATGCAACTCCTTCTCCCATGGTAAAAGAAAAGGTGTATAAAAGGAAACCTAACACATCAAAGGGAAAACAACCAGTTGGGAAACATACCAAAAGGAGGAAATTTGTTTAGACAAATGAGGATCTAGAAGACTCAGCTATGGATGAAGCTGATGTAGAAATACAAAAGGAAAAGGAACCTTTGATTCCAACAATAATTGAGAAAATATGCAAGAACATCTCAAAATCCTAATCTATTTCTAATCTTAACATAAGGAAATGGTTAAAATTAAGTACAGAGGATAAAAATGAGATTGAAGAACCAATAATTGTTAAAATGTGCAAACATCACTATGTTCCACTAGAATTCTCAAAATATGATGTTCCCAATGAATTGTCAAATAGGTTATCAACTAGATGGACATTTGCACTACATCAAGAAAAGGAGATAAGAGAAAGAGTACTTGTTACTCTTATGCCTCCTAATTCAACAAAGGAACAAATTGATGAGATGATGAAGAAGTATGAAAAAGATTTCTCACCAAAAATGAGAGCATATGAATTTCTCAAGGGAAAGCTAATTGATCTTGATCAGAATAGCATTAAGAAGTGGTGCAAGATACTCAAAAATCCCACTAAAGAAGCTAGCCCGGAGAAAGAACCAATCACCATCAATGATATACAAGATGACTCATCTGTTGAAATGGATAAAGAAGAGAGTGATCCAAAAGGCCCTAAAGATACTGATATTGTAGATGAAGAATGGCCAGACACTACTCTTGACCACACTCGAAGTGAAGAGAGTCAAAATCCACCAAGTCTAATTCACATTGACTTGAGTAAAGATGAAGAAGTTAGCAAGGATGACTTTGACAATAAAAGGTAACTTAGCTGATGATATAAATGATGAATCATGGTTAGACAACATTGTCAATGACACTACAGGAAAAGACCCTATAGTAGAAGTACAAAAAGATGAAGATATAAATATTGCACTGGGCAATACCGACAGACAGGATTCAACTATTGACACTGCAATAGTCAATACACCGACAAACATGAATATATTAATTGATGCTATTAATATTCAATCAAGTCAGGAAAAATCATCTAAGAAAGTTGATGATATACCCAAGGAAATGGGTAATGATGAAAAAAAACATGCATCCAATACTCAAAAGGATACAGATACAGAGATGAAAGATGCAACCAACACTCAGCAAGAAGTGCTAATGAACAGAACAAAGAAGCAGATAACAAAACTGAGAATACATTGAGAAAGAATGGAGAAAAAGATAAGAGTGAAGAAGTCAAGCAGGATGAAAGCTCAAAACAAAAAGAAGATATATCTATTGATAAAACTAAGGCCAATGAGGAGACATCTTCACAAAACCAGCCGGTAGACTCAGAACAGAAACAACAGGATGCTTCATCTTCTCGACCCTCACCTACCAAGTCAAGCCAATCTCAATGTTTACAAATGGTAGTACATCAATCTACCACCCAGCTAAAGAAGAAGAGGAAAGCACTAAAGAAAGATATTTTGGCTGTCACAATGGATGAAGTAATAGAATTCCCAAACTAGGATATTACTACTTTGGATACAGATAAACTCCAAGAGTTTGGAGTGCTATGTCAAAGGAAATCCATTCAGAAGAAAATGATATAGGAACACAGGGAAACAATGGCACTTGACAAGGCAAGAGACATTCTCCAAAAAAATGTTCCTAAGGTGAAACTTGAACAACATGCTACAATTAAGAAGAAAATAGTTGTTCTTACCGATGCGATCACAAACTAGAATGTAGATGTAGAACAAGCTATGGAAGAACAAGCAGAGAAAAAGTATCAATACAAGTTAATTGATAAGATCAGCCAAGAACTAATGGTTATGAACAAGGTAAAGCTCTCTAAAATAATAGATCAATTAGAGCCAATGACTGCCAAGGCAATTACCTTATTTCAAAAGATATGCACACTTGAAAAGTTTACGAAACAAAATAGTGACAAGTTAGCAGAAATAGATTCTAATGTCACAACAAGTGCACAAAACCTAACCTCAAATGCAGATAGTATCAAGGCGCATCATGACAAGGTCATTGAGGCTAATAGGATAAGGCAAGAAATATAAGATGCTGAAACATAATTAAGAGGTGAGATTACCAATAGGCACACATCTTGCCTAATCTTACTATTCTACAACAGCATATTTCTGAAGAAAGAAACTTAATTGCAACCCTAGAGATGTATGTAGTAGACAACATCTATGATATACACGTAAGGATATCACTTGAGCACATAGATATAGAAATGCTGAAGGATAAATGGGAAAAGATGATAGAGGAGATCAAGTCCTCACATTCCCACCTTTTTGACAAGTTGTAAGTACCTTTGCCTTTATTATCAAAAAAGGAGGAATAGAACAGTATGTATATTTTATGTACAGAAGGAACATATATGTAAAGATAGCTATGTACGGTATATCAAAAAAAGGGAAAGAAAAGTACATAAGGAGATGTATATATACTTACACTTACTGGAATATACATAGGGGGAGTCATTCAAATGAATAAGGAAGAAGTATACATAGGTGTACATACTAAGACATTCAGTATGTTGCACATATCAATATTTTTGATACTAATGTTAAAGGGGGAGATTGATGACATTAAAGTTTTTCCATTAGTACACTTAGTGAAAAACATTGACAGAGATCATTGGTACAAGCATAATTGGCAAACAACAAGCATACCCGACAAAAAAATGTGTTATGAGAAAATGCTAAGTATGGAATTGACTGACGAACACTAACAAGTGTTGCACTGACAAAGTAAATAGGACATCACCGATGGGTCAATAACATAACATGAAGATCATCACCAATGACATAGTTTTGAGAACAAAACTGATGGAGCTAAAAAAGCATACCCGATAAATAGTTCAAGAAAGGAACACTAATGATAAAGAAAACTGACAGACTAACATAATAGACCGACCATCAGAACTGACAGTCAGTTAGAGAACCCAAAAATAGTGGATCTAACTTTTACACATCAAATAAAGCAATGTAATTCTATTTATAGAATTTTAATTTGTTTTAAATCATTACTTGAGGGTTAAGCAAGCATAATGTAAGTGTTTTAAAGCATCCTAACAGATATAAAACATATCTAACTAAAGATCAAGGTCAAGTTGTAAACCTTGGATCTAGAGTTAACTTGCGAAGCGTGAATCAAGAACAGAGCTAAAATCTAGTATAAATAGATGTTCAATCAATTGTGAAATGATAGCCACAAAGAGAATATAAGGAGCATAAGGTAGAATTCATGCAAATTTTAGAAAAATATTATATCTAGTTATCAAGAACACACAGAGGCTACCGACGTGCAGGAAAAGGTATTATTCAATCATGAAAAGATGATTACTCATACATAGGAAGCTTTATTGGATATGTTATCAGCAATTAGAGATTGCATACATCATCAGATCAAATAGTTATGTAGGTGCATTCTAACAAGTGCATCACATCTAAAATCCTTTTGTAGAAGGTGGACTTAACCATTCTTTACAAATCTCTTAACAGTGTTGCTAAAGCTTCAAACGAAGTAGATATTAACAGGTCTCCACTATAATACTTCTAACAGGATAGGTCATCAAAAGTGACCAATTGTAAGCCTTTATCAGCCCCTTCTTATCTGCAGATAGTGAAGTCTTGTGGGTAACAATCTCCACTGTAGTTTTTACTTCCTAACAGGAGTTTTTTGTGATATCGTATCTTGTGTCATGTGTTGTCTATTTTCATGAATGTTTCTTATATGGTTACATATTAAAGAACTTATGTTATGATTGCATATACATAAAGAAAGATGAACAGTTAGATAAGATAATTTACAAACTGATGACAAAGGGTTAATGGGCTAACCAAGAAAAGTTTTAGAGGTACTGATTCACCCCTCCCCTCTCAGTACATCATTCCAATATAATTCCAACACAACCAAATATTCTAAAATGACTTATGTCAGGATTTATCCCTCTAAATGATTCTTTAGGGGTTTTGTTATCTAGAAGAGAGTGAGGAAATCTATTTTGAATAGGACATATATTTTGAATGTAAAAAGCAGTACTAGAAGCTTCAACCCAAAATTAGGTATGAAGGTTTTGATCATTCATCATAGCTTTGATCGCTTCTATAATAGTCCTATTTTTTCTTTTTTTCACCCCATTTTTTTGAGGGTTGTAAGGAACAGTGTACTCCCTCTTAATCCCAACATTATTACAAAATTCTTTAAAGTTATCAAAATTATATTCCCCCATTATCTAACCTTCAGGTTTTGATTCTTTTTCCTGACATAATTTCTATAAGAGCCTTGAATTCCTTAAATCTCATTAGGACTTCATTCGACTATTTACATTTTAAAAATTATATCCATGTTTCCCTAGAGTAGTCATCTACAAAAATAACATAGTGAAAAAATCCTCCTAAAGAGGTTACTTTCATAGGTCCACATAAATTGGTAAGAATGATTTCTAGTACATTTTTAGATTTACTTTCACTGTTATGAAAGGTTCCCTTTGTGTTATTTCGTAGAGCATATCCTTTGCACATTCCTTCATGATCTTTTTTTAGTTTAGGTAAGCATATTATACTTTTCTCTATAGAAGGTAATGCATAGAAGTGAAGATGCCCTAACCTTCTATGTCATATCTCACTTGTAGTAGAAGATTCATGAATTAGGGATTGGGAAGGAGAAGTGAAAATTTTGTATAGGCATCCATGTCAAGTTCCTATGGTGTGAGCCTTCTTTATATTTGAGTTCTTAGGACATTCTAGAACTTTACCATCCATGAAGGTGATTTGATATCCTTTGTCTTCAAGGGCTGAAATGAAAACCAGATTGTGCTTGATACATGGTACAAACAATATACCGATCAGTTGAAGAGAGATGCCTGATTTTAGTTGAATAGTGCAAGTTTTGATTCCTTTCACAGGGTAGTTGGAATCATCTCCAATGGCATCTTTTTCATCTGCATTCTCTTCTATGTTGTCAAGATGTTCTCTGAATCCTGTTATGTGATGAGATGCTCCATTTTTTATGACTAAGGTTGGTGGACGCTTTGCTTGATAGAGCTGAATAGAATAAAAGTCTTTCAAAATTATTATCCAAGCTCATCTTACCCTCTTCTTCTAGGGAGGCTTGAGGCTTGGGCCTATCTGGACACTTCAATGCAAGGTGACCAAATTTTTCACACCTAAAGAATTGTACTTTAGAAATGTCCCTCTTTCTTTTAAATGAGTGCTTTCCATGAGATTCTTTTCATTTCTTTTGTTTGAAGTTTCCTTTCGTTCCTATATTATGAGAATTAGAATTTAAGACTTGGATCTCTTCATTAGAGGTACTTAACCCAATTCTTCTAGTGATCAACCTTGACTCTTATTCAATGCAGTCATTTTTTAAATGATCAAACTTAGGAATTTTAGATCAAGCACTTATTCCTTGTATAAATGCTTCCCAAGATGTAGGTAGTCCATTGAGAGCCAACATCGTTAATTCCTTGCTATCAATTAGGTGACCAATGGTGGATAAGTGATCTCTTAACTCTGTTATCCTCATGAATTAAGACATGATGGTTTTTCCTTCATTCATATTGACATATTGTTGTTGTTTTAGAGAAAGAGCCCTACTCATATTGTTTATTTCATACATGTTCTCTAGAGTTGTGAACGTCTAATTTGTTGTATTTAGTTTGGATATGATTGGCACTATGTTTTTGTTACCCAAATTTCCCATTCTGTCCAATTTTGGCTACAAGTGGAGTAAATGAGGCTCACACAAGGGTAGATCCTAGCTTGTAAGGTTTCTATCATGATTCCTAGTATTTACCTTGTTCTTTGCATATTTTTAGGCCTAGTTTGAACCCCTTCATGTCTTGAAAACCCTAAGGCTCTAAAACCCTATTTCTTTGGTGGCCTATTCTATTTCATCGTTACTTTTCTGTGCCACTTAAGTTCTTATTTTCCATGTGCACTTTAACCTCTTATTTCTATATCTCAATCTCCCGACAAGATCAAATATACTTTTTAGATTTAGAGATTTAGCGTAGGTCATCTCCTGATCTCGTAATAAAAGGGTTAAGTCATGAAAGATATCAAGACTTAGCATGGACCATCGATGAAAATCAGATCATGTGGTTGTCATACGATTTCCAAATAAAATCAGAGTTAAAGAAAAGATTCAACAACTTGGGGATACAAAGGAATTCAATACCCGGGGTTAAAGATAAGTTAAGGTTGGGTTAGACGAAAGAATTAGATCCAATGGTTGTCACAAAGCCTTAATCCCTAAGATCAAGCTTGAAGATTATTTGAGGCATCATGCTCTATTGACGCATGTCCACAATAGGCCAAGCTCTTAGTGGAATATGATGTTAGCTTGCAGGGGGAATCAATCAGACGGTCATCACTTAGCCTCAAAGCTCAGAACAAGAATAGATTTTCTTCAAGGAATTGCACCATTGTACCACGTAGATAGTGGGGTCACCTTTCTGCAAGGTCTTTAGCTAGTTAAAATGTGATCATTTTCTTTTTGATCGAATGTTCTGTGCATTGCCTCAAAGAAGAGATGACAGACAATTAGTCATTGAGGCATTGTGTCATGTCGATGCATGGCAGGTTGTCAGAACCTGGGCCCATTTGTGGCTATTTAATGTTCATTTTAGTTGGTCTTCATCCTATGGTGGGCATGATGACTTAAATCCAAGATGCTCAAAATCTAATTTTCAAGGCATTATGCTATTGTGACATGTGTCCATGGTGAGGCCAGGCTAAAGTTAGTGGGAAATTAGATGGTAATTTGATCATAATCAATCCAACGGTGGGTGTAAAGGCTTAAAGAAAATATGCATGATAGATATCCATCAAGGCATTGCGCCATCATGCCATGTGTCCATGGCAGGGCCAGGCTGAGGGCAAGGTAAGGGTAAAGATCAAGCAATTTTTATTTGATCGTGTGGATGGTACTTTGCCTCAGGGTAAAGATGATCGAGATCTAACATTTGAGGAATTATGCCAAGGTGACATTTGCCACTGTTGACATCATGAGTCCCAGGTTTAAAAGTGGTAAATCCATCATGTTGGTTGTATTTCCTATTTTTGCTAGTTCTCCCGGTTCCCTGTCTTGCTTCCTAGACTATGGTGTTTTCATTTCAACTACCTCTGTCATGTTTTTAGGTTTTCAAGTCTAAACCTTGCTCAAAATTGCAAAACCCTGAAAAAACCTAGTCATATCCATGTGTTAAACGATGAATTTCAAACCCTAAGCTATGTCTTATGTTTCAACGTTACCTTTTTCATTCACTTAAGGCATGTGTTCTTTTTTATGTCACCTTGTCGCGTTACCCTGAGCAAATATTCCAAATGCCTTCCCGACTTTGCTTTTCCTTTGTGTCACGTAGTCTCATTTAAAATCAGAATATTCCTTCAGTGTTATGAGACTCAGTGATTTCTTTTAGTCGGGTGGTCGCAAGATATCCATGTTATAAAGCTTTGTAGAAGATGGGACCCACTGTTAGTCGGGTGATCACGGGAGAAGTCAAATAGTCATAATAATGTTCTCAGACTTCGCGATTACTTCATATCACATTATCGCCAAATCAAGCCAAAGCTAACAGTTAAGTTTTCCTTCAGTCGCGTGGTCTCAGAATCAAACAGCGGTTAAGAGATTTTAGTTTAGACTACGTGACTAGCTGTTTGAAGTTTGCAATAATCTTTAGTCGGGATGTTGCCAGAGCAAGACAATGACTCAACTCTTCAGTGTGTAGAAAGAGGACAAATGATCAAGTGACATGTGTCATAAGCCAGGTGGATGCTGAGGGTTATCACAAGGTTGCTAGAAAGAGAAAGTGGATTGGGCGACTACAAGACTAAGGTATGTTGCCTTTAGTCGCAAAGTTTCAGAATGATTTAAGGGTATGCAGAAGTGTATAGCGATTAAGCGCCAGCCGTCAGATGAAAGAATCAGAAGATCCAACAGTGGTCGTAGAGTCAGAAAAGAAAAGTGTCCTAAGGGAAAATTCCTCCCGACTGTGCGACGAGCTGGAAGTAAGAGATTATCGCATGCTCGTGAGCTTCTTTGGTAGAGTTGTGTTTTGTGCGCGAATCAGCGAGTTCAATGTTTTGAAAATGTAAGTCACACAGTCGTGGTATCTTGTGAAAGATGAGCTATAGCTCTGCGACACAGTGACAAAGGAACCATGCAATGCCTTGCTCATTCGCCAATATTTTGAGATGATCAGAAAATAGCTCGCGATTAGGCGACTTAGTGAAAATCAGATGCAGTCGTTCATTTGTGCATAAAATGAATGTGGAGTACTAAGTAATGCAACTGAGTGACCAGAAAGATAACTGTGAAGGTTAAGCATAACGGCTAGTCGCCAGGTCTCAGAAAGAAAGATGAGTTAAGGTTAACTCCTCGCGACTATGATTTCACTTGTGTCGCCTAATCGCCAGATAATGACTTGGGTCAGCCAAAGTTAGGAAAGTGCATTATCGCCAAGTCTTGAGATGGAACCATGGTTAAAGACAAAGGCCCGCGACAGAGAGACTTAATGCAGTCACGTAGTCGCTTGATTACAAGATCTGAAAAATGGTGGCAGTTTGTTGATATGAAAGAGTAAATCACTCGGCAACCAATCACAGACTCTTATTTTGATTACAGTACAAAAAGGGGTAGCTGAGATGTATGACAAGTAACAAATCAGAAGGTGACATGTCAGCTCTCTTAAACATTATATGATTGCTCTGATGATTCATATTTGAAAATTTGATTTCCTGTCAACTTCATGCAACTACGGCTAGGTTTTTGATTCAAGTTCATAGCATGTCGTCTTAATGACAGAACTGATGTTTTTGAATTATGAGCTGTGTACTCTGAATCATAGCTATAAATAGTTGATAGTGTATTCATTTTCCCTTACCAAGTTTTCAGATTTTAGAGCCAGGTTGCTAGGTTTTCAGAGAAAGTGATATTCTGTTCAGTTGTAGTGTATCCAAAGTTGATCAGAGAGTTCTAAATTGCAGGGGATTGTGCACAGAACAAACAGTTGATATCAGGGGTAGATTTGTTTCAATATCGGTAAAAGAAAAGGAGATTCAAGGTATTGCAAACATGAGTGGAGTTGCGAGTGTCACTTCAACAAGTGGTGGGAGTGGGGAAGAACATAAAGGAAAGGCAAGCTTCTCTGATGAGTTTCTGCATCTTCTGCCAGGTTCAACACAAAATAAGAAGGTTGATGCAGGTGTTTTCAAGGATGAGTACAAGAACATCCGAGATGCTGTGACCCCGGGCACAATAGGGTACTCTCTCTTTATCTATTTCTATAAAAATTCTGATAAGCCCATCCCTGTTTCAAACCCTTGGACGTCTGGTCTTACTAGGTTGCTAGTTCCTGATGTTTTCTTAGATGTAGACCTATTCCTTGACCTAGAAAATCATTATGATGCCCTGATTTAGACCATCAAAAGGGATGATGGCATTGCCCTACTAATACTAAATAGAAACTCTTTTATGCAAGCCTTTGGCCTATTCAGCACTTTGTCTACCAAAATTGACATAAAAAGGCAAGAAAAGAGGTATAGTTCCAAGCCTGGTATTGCAAAGGGCTTACTACAGAAGCATATTCCAAAAGAATTGAGAAATCATTTAGGTCCTAAGGCTGAGCCATATCCATATTATTACAAGGACCTACATTTCTATATCAAGTATAATGCTTATGCCCTTTGCAGAGTGCTAGGGGTAGATGGAGATGCAGAAAGAATCAGTCATGGCATTTTAATGATGGTATTAGACTTGCAGGAGGTGCATTCAAGCACCAGCTATGATTATATTCAACATATAATTGATGAAATGTATGAGGGTTTTGTTGCAACCCAGAAAAGACTAAAGAATCCCAAGGAGGAGGAGCCAAAGTTTTTGCATTATTCATTCCTAATGCACCTTCTCTTGTATTTCAATTTTGTAATCATGAAGGTTCAGGACTTATCCCCTTAGAGATTCTATCAAGCACAACCAAATCCTATCCAGTTTTGGGTCAGGATTTGGAACTATACTTCTAGGGATTGTGACTACTGTGCCTTCCAAAATTGGATTGTGTATCCAATTATACAGAGTTTGGGAATAAGCAGGACTAGAGTCCCTTTGAAGGTCATACAACTGCTCAGACCTTGTGAGTTTTTAGACAATTGGCTTGCAAATCATAATTGGGGTGATTTCTTCTTGGAGGAGAATTTCACCATTATCAGAGTATATGGGTGCATCCACCCACCTCATATATTGCCTTATAATGTGCCTATGAGAGTTGCTTCTATGGAATTCATTTGGCAGCTGATGCTAACAGACAATGAGCATTTTGCACCTCATAAAAAGGGGACTATAACCCGTAGGCAGTTCAAAGTTGCAAGTTTTACAATTGGTAAGAATGCCATAGATGAAGTGGGTCAATGGTTGGAGAAGTATAGAATGGGGGCAGCCCCTTATAGGTACATTGACCCAGAAGGCTTCATGGAAGGGGTTAGGAAGTTATATACTCCTACTATCCCTAATACCAACGTTCACTGTGAATGCATAGAGGAAGATGCAACAAGGAATAACTTGGATGAAGATGACATTCACATGAGAAGACTGAGAATTCAGGAGTTGCTGAAGCTGCAGACACAAATAAAGAGAAATGGATTATCCTTTGGGGTTTTTTACCCAGACCTCATGTATTTTAACAGGATTAAAGCTATGATTGACAACTACTATGTGTTAGTAGAACAATTGGATATAGTCCTTGACAAGAAAGGTTCTCAATCTCCTGAGCATTCAGAATCAGAATATGAGAGTGGTGATGACAGTGATTATGCACGTCCTCACATGTCTCCTCCACCATAACAAGCCTCAGGGAAAGAATTGGCTGAGATCCCATAGTTGCAGGGAGCAGAAGAACATATTATAGATCTAACAGTTGCCACTCAGCCTGATGATTTAGAGGAGCCTACTGCAAAAAGGCAGAAATTGGAGTTAGGACAGCCTTCAGTAGAAGGACATAGTAAGAAAAAGGACAAGGTTAAGGCCTTGGTACCTAGCACCAGGTTATATGATCATAACCTGAGAAAAGCAATCTGGGAAGGCAAGAAGCAAAGGCCTGACCCAGAAGATGAAGTTGAGATTCCACTCAAGACATGTGTAGATGAAAGATTGCTTAATCAGCAAAAGTTCTTAGATGATGACAATTTTATAAAAACAGAGGAGTTTAAAGACTTACTCAGGTGGCACAAAACAGAGAAAATAAAATCCCAATTGACTGTGGATGGGAAGGAAACAATTACAAATGAAGCTCTTGTGGCCTTACAAAATTATGATCCTGAAGGTGAGGGCATTTCTCCTAAAGATGCCAGGAAGATGGTGCTAGGAAGTGGGATCTTATTGGCTGAAGGATGGGACTTGGCTTCTACTTTCATTATAGATCAAATCAAAAAGCAGCCTGACCTTAAAATGGTTAGTAAAGTCCAAGTAGGTGAAATGGTAAAAGGATTTGGGTATAACCCAAAATCTCAGGCCTTTGCCATGTGGATTTTAATCCCTAAAGATCAGAAGCCCCAATTAGTAAACATTCAAGAGAACATGGTGGGAAATCAGATGGTGTGGTCAGTCCAAAATATAGGAGACTTAGAAATCTCCCAAATTATGACACACTGGGCTCAACTCAATGAGGATAAGACAAAGCAATTTTCTGAAAGGTATACCGCTTTGTTGGAGGAAACAAGTGCACTATCTAAGGTTAGAGATATGTGCCACATACAATTGTACCAGAGGGATCAGATGATAAAGACACTAATAGATGAATTGGAGGCAAAGCCTGAGGTAGTGTATGTGCCTGCACAACCACCACCAATGCAGATTGAAGACAAGCCTAGGTCTGAAGAGGCTGTGGAACAAAAGGTGGATGAAGAGAAAGGAAATGCAATAGCTTTGAAGGCATTAAAAGGTATACTGCAACATAGAATAGAACTCTTAAAGATAAAGCTGATGTTGTAGTCAATACTTATAATAAGTTGTCGGCCTTGCATACTGAGGTAATGAGGTACCTGGTTGTTCTAAACCCTTACTTCACAAAATGGTCTACTAGGGCAAATTTGTTTGAGAAATTGTCATCTCTACAAGCTATAAGACCAGATTTTCCTCCAATAGTAACAGAGGTTGAAGATGAGATCAAAAGGGTTAACATTGCTCTCTCATTCTTCAAAGGAAAGTTGAACCAGATAGAGGCAAAATTGAATCTCTTTTCAAGTGATATCAATAGGTTTATTCCTTCCTTAAGAGGAGAAGATGACCAGGTAAAAGCTATAGATACCTGGAAAAGTGAGTTTGACACCAAGATGCCTAGTGAAGAGGCTTTCCTTTTAGGAACTGAGATTGATATAGATGGATTTAATATGATATTGGATGAAGCCTTTAAAGCTGAGACTGATATCAATAAGTTCCTACTTGATGTCAAGAACATCACTGATGTAAGATGGGACAGGCAGAAGGTGCAGGTGCAGAGTACTCAGGACTTCAATTGGCCATCAGATGATGAAGTAAAGGCATGGGAAGTCATGACTACGCCAAAGAAAAAGAAGCCTATCATAGAGGAAGAAATTTTGGACGATGAGTAATGTAAACAGTTGGCGCTGCACTATTCATAGATAAGATGGTCAGTTATTACACAAGAAAAATGTAGGTGAGCAGGTGAGCACAACTATCAGGACTCAGCATAAAGATTAACAGCTGCCATCTACAAATCTGATTGTAGTCGCCTGATCGAGAGAAGAAAAAGAAATATCTGTTTACGCCTTTTGACTCAGTCCTTGCATCGCTTCTTTTCTCTCTCTCTTTTATCTCTCTTGTAACTTTAGGATTAGGGTTTTGTGACCATCCGAAGCTTGTTGCATCCTTAGGGATTCCAAGATGGTCAATAACCCTATATATAGCATAAGAGTTGTAATAGTTAAGGGTCTTTGATGTTGGAATATTTTGGAGAAAGAGATAATATATCATAGAATTCAGATCTTCTGGGTTTCTATCTATCTTTTCAAGCTGTATAATATTTCATGTACAACAAGCTGGATCATATAAATAATATACGGTGCAATTTTACTCTCCTCTATTGTTGTCTCTTTACCTTGTGTGTATGCTTTTCTATGTTAAGTTTACCAGGTATTCTGAAACATTCTGGTTATAAGGTAACCATTTAATTATTTACAAGTTTCTTTCAAGGAA
>MU223845.1:1184245-1195854 GCA_018584345.1 Thuja plicata
ACTATACTTCTAGGGATTGTGACTACTGTGCCTTCCAAAATTGGATTGTGTATCCAATTATACAGAGTTTGGGAATAAGCAGGACTAGAGTCCCTTTGAAGGTCATACAACTGCTCAGACCTTGTGATTTTTTAGACAATTGGCCTGCAAATCATAATTGGGGTGATTTCTTCTTGGAGGAGAATTTCACCATTATCAGAGTATATGGGTGCATCCACCCACCTCATATATTGCCTTATAATGTGCCTATGAGAGTTGCTGCTATGGAATTCATTTGGCAGCTGATGCTAACAGACAACGAGCATTTTGCACCTCATTAAAAGGGGACTATAACCCCTAGGCAGTTCAAAGTTGCAAGTTTTACAATTGGTAAGAATGCCATAGATGAAGTGGGTCAATGGTTGGAGAAGTATAGAATGGGGGCAGCCCCTTATAGGTACATTGACCCAGAAGGCTTCATGGCAGGGGTTAGGAAGTTGTATACTCCTACTATCCCTAATACCAACATTCACTATGAATGCATAGAGGAAGATGCAACAAGGAATAACTTGGATGAAGATGACATTCACATGAGAAGACTGAGAATTCAGGAGTTGCCGAAGCTGCAGACACAAATAAAGAGAAATGGATTATCCTTTGGGGGTTTTTACCCGGACCTCATGTATTTTGACAGGATTAAAGCTATGATTGAAAACTACTATGTGTTAGTAGAATAATTGGATACAGTCCTTGACAAGAAAGGTGCTCAATCTCCTGAGCATTCAGAATCAGAATATGAGAGTGGTGATGACAGTGATTATGCACGTCCTCACATGTCTCCTCCACCACAACAAGCCTCAGGGCAAGAATTGGTTGAGATCCCACAGTTGTAGGGAGCAGAAGAACATATTATAGATCTAACAGTTGCCACTCAGCCTGATGATTTAGAGGAGCTTGCTGCAAAAAGGTAGAAATTGGAGTTAGGATAGCCTTCAGCAGAAGGACAGAGTAAGAAAAAGGACAAGGTTAAGGCCTTGGTACCTGGCACCAGGTTATATGATCATAACCTGAGAAATGCAATCCGGGAAGGTAAGAAGCAAAGGCCTGACCTAGAAGATGAAGTTGAGATTCCACTCAGGACATGTGTAGATGAAAGATTGCTTAATCAGCAAAAGTTCTTAGATGATGACAATTTTATAAAAATAGAGGAGTTTAAAGACTTCCTCAGGTGGCACAAAATAGAGCAAATAAAATCCCAATTGACTATGGATGGGAAGGAAACAATTATAAATGAAGCTCTTGTGGCCTTACAAAATTATGATCCTGAAAGTGAGGACATTTCCCCTGAAGATGCCAGGAAGATGGTGCTAGGAAGTGGGATCTTATTGGCTGAAGGATGGGACTTGGCTTGTGCTTTCATTATAGATCAAATCAGAAAGTAGCCTAACCTTAAAATGGTTAGTGAAGTCCACGTAGGTGAAATGATAAAAGGATTTGGGTATAACCCAAAATCTCAGGCCTTTGCCATGTGGAGTTTATGCCCTAAAGATTAGAAGCCCCAATTAGTGAACATTCAAGAGAACATGGTGGGAAATCAGATGGTGTGGTCATTCCAAAATACAGGAGACTTAGAAATCTCCCAAATTATGACACACTGGGCTCAACTCAATGAGGATAAGACAAAACAATTGTCTAAAAGGTATACCGCTCTATTGGAGGAAACAAGTGCACTATCTAAGGATAGATATATGTGCCACATACAATTGTACCAAAGGGATCAGAGTATAAAGACACTAACAGATGAATTGGAGGCAAAGCCTGAGGTAGTGTATGTGGCTGCACAACCACCACCAATGCAGATTGAAGACAAGCCTAGGTCAGAAGAGGCTATGGAACAAAAGGTGGATGAAGAGAAAGGAAATGCAATATCTTTGAAGGCATTAAAAGGTATAATGCAACATAGAATAGAAATATTAAAAGATAAAGCTGATGTTGTAGTCAATACTTATAATAAGTTGTCGGCCTTGCATACTGCGGTAATGAGGTACCTGGTTGTTCTAAACCCTTACTTCACAAAATGGTCTACTAGGGCAAATTTGTTTGAGAAATTGTCATCTCTACAAGCTATAAGACCAGATTATCCTCCAACAGTAACAGAGGTTGAAGATGAGATCAAAAGGGTTAACATTGCTCTCTCATTCTTCAAAGGAAAGTTGAACCAGATAGAGGCAAAATTGAATCTCTTTTCAAGTGATATCAATAGGTTTATTCCTACCTTAAGAGGAGAAGATGACCAGGTAAAAGCTATAGATACCTGGAAAAGTGAGTTTGACACCAAGATGCCTAGTGAAGAGGCTTTCCTTTTAGTAACTGAGATTGATATAGATGGATTTAATATGATATTGGACGAAGCCTTTAAAGCTGAGACTGATATCAATAAGTTCCTACTTGATGTCAAGAACATCACTGATGTAAGATGGGATAGGCAGAAGGTGCAGGTGCAGAGTACTCAGGACTTCAATTGGCCATCAGACGATGAAGTAAAGGCATGGGAAGTCATGACTACGCCAAAGAAAAAGAAGCCTGTCATAGAGGAAGAAATTTTGAACGATGAGTAAAGTAAACAGTTGGCGCTGCACTGTTCATAGATAAGATGGACAGTTATTACACAAGAAAAATGTAGGTGAGCAGGCGAGCAGGTGAGCACAACTATCAGGACTCAGCATAAAGATTAACAGCTACCATCTACAAATCTGATTGCAGTCGCCTGATCGGGAGAAGAAAAAGAAATATCTGTTTATGCCTTTTGACTCAGTCCTTGCACCGCTTCTTTTCTCTCTCTCTTTTGTCTCTCTTGTAACTTTAGGGTTAGGGTTTTGTGACCATCCAAAGCTTGTTGCATCCTTAGGGATTACAAGATGGTCAGTAACCCTATATATAGCATAAGAGTTGTAATAGTTAAGGGTCTTTGATGTTGGAACATTTTGGAGAAAGAAATAATATATCACAGAATTCAGATCTTCTGGGTTTCTATGTATCTTTTCAAGCTGTATAATCTTTCATGTACAACAAGCTGGATCATATAAATAATATACGGTGCAACTTTACTCTCCTCTATTGTTGTCTCTTTACCTTGTGTGTATGCTTTTCTATGTTAAGTTTACCAGGTATTCTGAAACATTCTGGTTATAAGGTAACCATTTAATTATTTACAAGTTTCTTTCAAGGAAAGAACTAAATTTTGTAAGTAATTTCAAGGAGCATACTGCTTTGTTTAAGGATTTGATTCAATAGCCTTGAGGTGACAGGATAGTTTGTAAGGCAACCTATCTTAATTGTATATGAGCTGTAAGGCAGTTCAGTGTATTTTGTTTCTGTGATATCTTCGCTTATTTTGACTCTACAGCCCAAAGGATAGGCACTGATCCAGAAAAACAGTCTGATAATTTATCTGTGTCTAAGATATTCCAAGTTATCAAAACTAATTAAATCAAAATACTTTGTTACTAAGAACAAACTGAACTTGTTAAGGACCTATGTCAGCAGGACTGTGTCCATATTATTGATTCCTTGGAGAGCGAATCAACTAGGTTATCCCTCCTACAGTAAAAGGAAGAAGGATTAAAATCCTTGTATCACTGGTTTTTTGTCATATTTAAGATTATGATTTGTATGGTTAAATCCTGTATATGATTATGCTTGGTCATTTACAAGGTGATTTATAAGTTGGTTCAATAAAGATACATAACAAATCAGTGTCCACATCAACAAATACTGTATAAACAGCAATCTCAAAAGGTAAAACCTGTCTGAGCATATGTGGAGCTCAAAAACGAAGAAGGACCTTATCCAGTCCTTAGCAATTAGGCTTTTCTTGTCTCTGAATCAGTATTAGAAGGCATAGTGTTCAAGTAGTTATTTCAAGCACTATGATTCATGCAAGAAAAATCCCTAACACATCATAAGTTTGTAAATATCTGATGGTGGGCGCTATGACTCAAAGGAAAAGATGAAGGTAGTTAATACATCACACCTGCGTGCCACATGGTAGATCTGATCCTTTTCTTGCGGGTAAATTAAAGGAGATCACGGTTATATTTTAAAGTTGATGAAGGTTCAAACCTGAGCTGTCAATATGAAATTCTATGCCACCTATGACCGTTCAAAAATATTTTCAAATATTCAAATATTTTCTTAGGGTTACATGGCAATGATGACATGTTCCAAAGTACAGAGAGGGTAGATGGATCGAGCCAATCTGTCTACTTGAATTTATGGTGATATGAGATATCTTTGAGGCTAATCTAATTGTTTGAGATAATTTTCCAAGTGCATTAATGGACCGACTTGACTTTTTTATGGTTTCTATATTGTCTAATGGATATCTATTATAACCCTAATTCTACCTTGATCTGACTAGATGGATTGACTCCCGAGCCTATGTGCTAAGGGAGGTTGTATATAAGTGTTTTTAGAATCTTTTGTAGCTAGTTTTTTTGAGCTTATGAAAGAATTTATGTGGCATCCTCTCTACCCCCATGTTTTCGTGTGTTTGTAATTTCTCATCGGGATTCAAATTATGCAAAGACTCTTTGTGACATTTTCTCTGTCCCTAGGTTTTTCTTGTATGTATTTCTCTTATTGAAGCATAATATAGTGGCTAATATTAGAGCAACCTTGGAGATCTTGATCCCTCTTTCTTTCTGCATCTCTATGCAATATTGTGGATGATTGATTTAGATGATCTTGTGGATTGTTTTCATCCCCTGTCATTTTGTCTCATTTTTGTTCCTATTTTTTGTAGTGGATATTTGTTTGTAGGTCATAGTCTATGTCTATTCCTTGAATAAGCTATTCTTCATGAAATCTTTTTTTCCCTGAATAGTTTCTTTTTCATCTCAGACCTCTCTATGAAGCACTTTTTGCAAGCCTATTCAGGAAGTTGTGGTTGTTTTGACTCAAAAATTTCATGCTTATGTAGTCATTGTATTGTGATTCATGTCAATTTCGGTGTATCACCTTGTAGGTTAAGTTTTTCTTTCAGTCTTTCAGTTCTCCTTCTATCCCTTTTCCTCCCAAGTTTATTTTCAAAATTAAAGAGAAAAATAGGTGATTATCCAAGAGGAATCGGCCTAGAATTCAGAGGTTTCACTTTAGTTATCAAAGGTCCCACAACCTGGAAGAGATTCCCATGTTATAAAAAATCATTAGGCTTATGAGTTTAATAGGGTGCAAATTTGGTGTATAACAATTATCCTTCACTGCATCCACTAGAATCTTTATAGCCTTGTTGTTCTTCTTCTTCCATAGAAGTTTCTCATCACCTTTATCAGGTATAGGTATTTCCTTCTCCACAAATGTGTTCAATTCACATTCTCTTAGTGCCATCATTATTTTTAACTTCCATGAAACAAAATTTGTAGCTCCTTCAAGTCGGTCCTCAAATCTAACATCATTCACCATTTTTTCTTTAATATAAATTTTAGAGAAATTTAATGGTGGTTTGATTGCCTCTTTTATTAATCTGATCGGATCTTCCTTATGCTAGATCTAATACCATGTTAAAATTTTGATTAGATTTAGAGGTTTATAGTATTTTTAGTTTTTCTCTCTTTATATATATATTGACCACAATATCTCTATAATTCTATCTTGAATGTATATATATTAATATTAATGAAATATGAATATATAAATATAATCCTTGGAATTCTCAATATTAATATTAATGATAATATATATTTACTATGAATTGATTGTAATACATATTAGATCTGTATATATGTATATTGTTGCCGATATATGCTTGAATTAATAATTACAAGTATTGATGGGACTTGTTAGGCACTTATTGATTTTTGTACTTCTCAAGTCATATGGACTGAAGTTATATGCTAATGGGAAGAGAAATGTCTATGTAGGGTCATGTCCACGTAGAGAAATGTCTCTACAGAGGCATGTCCTCATCAATCCCAAACTCAAGTTAATGCATGTTAGTTTGCATGTTAATAACATCGATACTAATATTAATTCATTTGGTAATATAAAGCATGTTCGATACGCATTATCAAATAGGTTGATATTAATGTAATATTAAAATAATGTATCGATATAAAAATGTGTTATCTTTGATAGCACAGTATGGTATCAATACTAACATTGATTATATCGATACTCATTATCGATGAATGTATAAATCAATATCAACAATGTAATTTGTATTAACAACACAATTAACATTAATGGTATTAACAACATGATTAAAATCACAAACATGCTTAAAATCATGAACATGCTTAATAATAGGTATATTAATCTCAATTATAACTATGTATATATATAAACAATATACAACATTAAATATATTTATACATGATTGTAATCATACTATTTATTAATCATGTATTATGATAATCAATAATCATAGCAGAATACATAAGAAAAATTGAGATCAAATGCTCAAGGTCAATAGGCCACTTATGCATTTGATTTCATTGGTAGGAATAATCTAATTGAAACTACAATTCATTAACACACATTCATCCATTCTCATTCAAGTCTTCTCTTCCTTCTCCTCAATCAAACATTGTGGCAAATTACATCATCTATTCCATAAGGTTTTATCTTTTCATGATTTCATTATGAGTTTTTTGTTTAGTAAAAGTTATTGCATTAACATATTTGATCATATTTAAAGAAATATCTGCATCTACAAGGTATGATATGCTTCATTTTCTACGTCTACCATCGGCTATAGCAAAATACACTTTCCTTTATTTAATTCCAAGTTTCATCCTAAACAGGGGTTTGACTAAGGCAAACCCCCTTTTCAACCTTCTTTCCCATTTCTTTGTGTGTAGAAATAGGTTGTGGAGTTGTTAGATCAAATCTAGGCATAATAGTTACAATCACAAGATCTATCAAATTTTCAGATGGAAACATGGGGAACATGTTGCCAAACTCACCATGTTTGGGAACATATTGCCAAATTCACCATGTCCCTTCTATTTTGAATTGAAATTTCTATCACAAGTCTATTTCATCTTCAAATTTCCATTTATGTCAGTTTTAGCTCATTATCTATTTGTATCAGTCTATTCTTATCATTTTTTTAGTAAGTTTCCTAGTAGATCAGTTACATCACTTAATTATTTATCCATTTCCATCATTTACATATTTAGTGAAGGACAAACCTTGTCCCCAATTAGAGCTTGAGCCTATTTGGATCATTCTTCCTTCCAAATGTGCAAATTGTGAAGTGGGAAGTGGTTAGTAATCCACATATTACAATACCTTTGGCAATGTTATTCCCCTTTCTATGTGATAACTTATGCTCTTGCAACAGCTATCCGAACATGATATTAGTGGGCATGACATTTTTTTATTGAGGTGTCTTTTACTAATTGATTTAGAATTTTGTTGTTAGTACTAACCTCTTTTTGTGTATTGTTGCCTTTGTCCTCAATTTTTCCTTTTATTTTTTTGTACCTTTGTGCATGGATCTTCAAGTTAAGATCCTTCGTTTGGGAGCTTGTGTCCTTAAACTAAATGATGGCTTACCTCTTTGCAATTCATCTTGATGAACTATAAGTGATTAAATGTTTGAAGATGATAAGTTGATGATCACCGAGCTGAAAAAATGAATGCAAGACATTAAATTAGTTAATGTATTGTGTTTTCATTGATGTCAACTTGATATGGTATGATTATTCATACATATATTGGTGATAACCTTGAAGAGATGAAAAGACAAAGTTTATGTTATCGGTAAAACATAAAAGTTTTGTATACACCAAGTGACAGTAAACATCGATGGATGGTGCACACCGATGGAAAATGAACACAAAGAAGTTCAAAGTGTATACCAAGCACCATAGTAACCGAGAAAGTGTTACCAATAAAGAGCTATATACCAACCATAACTAGAGTTGATGACCGATCAAAACTGGAGTCAAAGAATGACAAAACAGATTAGCTGGCAAGAGATACATTAAGAGATCGACTGGTTGATTGCTTTATTTTCAATGATCATTTGAACTAAAGTATGGAAGAGATTTAAAGCATGTTTTATTCACAGCTATCATGGAGATATTTATGGAATAAAACTAAAGAAAATCTTTACGGGATAAAGGAATCATGGCAAGTTTTACGGATCAAGAAGTGATCTATGAAAAAAACAAGGAGATTGAGTGACTAATCATGTCTATATAAAGAGACAAGGAGTTCATTATTAAGAGAGGAATGTTGTATATATTCTGGTGAAGATTGAATTCTTCATGCAAATCTGATCATACAGGCTGAAGAACAGAGCCAAGAAAATCTACAGACACCGAGCAATAGAGGACAGAGCATTCACCGAGTAGAACAAAGAAAGGGAGCAAAGGAACTGAAATGAACATTGATCAAAAATGTATTATTGGACTAAAAATAGATCTAAATATCTACAAGTTAAATTTGTATTTTAAACAGATCATTTACTGTATCAGTTTGACCATTGATTTAGAAAATCTCTTTACTGAGTGAGATTTAACATTCCTTATTTTATTGAGATACTCAAGAGTATCAAAAAAATTTCTTGTTGACAGCATAGTGATTGCTAGGTCAAAATAAAAATTGTTACTTTAAAATCCTCTAACAAGTTCGCACTTAACAGTGTATCGTAACCTTAAACAGTGTTGGCTCTTCACCAAGCTCACTTCAAAAGAGTGAAAATATTTTGGGTTACCAGTCCCCGGTGGTTTTATCCTTGGTAGGGTTTCCACGTTAAAATTTGTGTATCAAATGTGTATATGGTTCATTGCATTGATATTTCTCTTTACACATTATTGAAACTAGATTGGTCAGTTAACACTAAGTTTATTTACTGCTATTCGGTAAAGTCTAGAAAAGATAAACAATATATCTTACCGAGTAGGTTATATTTGTTAAAGTTATTTAAGGCATACATCTTGATGGACTGAAAGATAACTAGAGGGTATTATATTAAAGAGATAAGTTTTGGTTGGATTTTTGGAATTAATTTTTAAGGCCACTGATTCACCCCCCCTCTCAGTTATTCTAACAATTGGTATGAGAGCTTTGGTGCTTGGAAGAAAAGTATAAAGGGACTTAAGCTAAAGATCACAAGATGAGTGAAAGGGATGTGCCTAAGTTGAAGAAGGACAACTTTGCATGATGGAAAAGCAGGATAAGACTTCATCTATCAGGTATTGGAAATGATGTCACACAATACTCGGATACTGAATATGTTGCACCTACTGGACCTCTGATCGTTGATCAATTAAGAGAGAAACATGAACATAATTATATCATGATATAAATTGCTTCTTCACTAACTGATGCTGAATTTGAAGATGTGAAATCATGCACCTCTGCAAAGCAAATGTGGGACAAAATCAAGATAGTACATGGAGGAGACACCAATGTGTTGAGAGCTAAAGCTAAAATCCTAACAGGAAAGTTTGATGACCTTAGAATGAAAGAAGGATAGAACATCACTTAGTAATGTAGTAGAATCAAAGAAGTTTTTTAATGTTATCCATGGAGTAGGAGGATTACTTGAGGAAGAAATAGTTGTAAGTAAAATTATGAGAACCTTACTGCCTATTTATGCTATTAGAGTATCTTCAATTCAAGAAATGAGAGCAGTAGAAAATAACATTGTTACCCTTGATAGTTTGATTGGTAGACTTATTTCATTTTAGATGAACAACTACGAAAACAGTGTCTTACCTACTATTGAGTCTGCATTCAAAGCTTCTTTTAAAATAAGCAAATCTAGTAACAAACACACTATGATAAATGATAGTGACAGTGATAGTGATGAACAAGAACTTGATGAACTTGAAGCACTAATGGCTAGGATATTACATAGAGGTAAAGGAAGATATAAAGGTAAATTACCAGTGGTCTATTTTAATTGTAAAGAAATTGGACATTTTGCTGCTAGATTCCCTAACAAGAGAAAAGATGAAAGAAACAATGATAGATCTTATAAAAACAAGTATGACAAAAGTGATGACCGAGACTACAGAAGAAAATGACACTCTGACAGAAGAGATAACCAAGATTACAAGGACAAAGGAAAGAAGGCTTGTTACCTGGTTGAGAAAAAGGCTGAAAATTCTAACACTATTCTGGTGAAGATGTTGAGGTAGTATTTGTTGCTATGAAGGATGATTCAGATGAAGAAAAAAGGTATGTTGAAACAAAACTCATAACTAAAGTTAGCAAAAGTGATGTATGGATTATTAATAGTGGCTGCACTCATCACATGACTGGAGATAAATAAAAGTTTGAAACTTTTGAATATTATAGTGGTGGATCAGTTAGGATGGGTAATGACTCACCCCAATTGAAGGAAAAGGTAGCATCATGTTGAATAATCTAATCAGATGTGAAAATGCATGTTGGGTGAAAGGACTTAACTATAATTTATTGAGTGTTTCGTAGTTGAACAACACAAGACACCGAGTTGCATTTGAAAACAAAAAGGCAATGATCTACAATAGAAAAGGAAAGTTGATCGGTATTGGTGAACAAACAAAATGTAATCTATTCTATCTTGATGATATTGATACCACATGTTTATTGGCTAGGAATGAAGAAGTTTGGTTGTGGCATAAAAGGTTATGTCATGTGAATTTTGACAACATGGTTAAGATAAGTAAGAAAAGAAAAGTAAGAGGCTTACCGAGTATTTCAAAGCCCGATCATGTTATGTGCAATAATTGTCAAATAGGAAAAATGAAAAAGTCTAGTTTCAAGAGAAAAACCTACACATCTAATGGTATTCTAGAGTTAGTCTATACTAACTTATGTGGACCAATGAGAACAAAGAGCTATTATGGTAATAAATACTTTATTCTATTTGTTGATGACTATTCTAGGATGATGACTGTCATGTTCTTAAAAGAGAAATTTGAAGCATTTAAGATGTTCAAATGGTATTGTTAAGTTTTAGGATTGCTGGAAATGTAATAACACTATATGTTGTATGTCTTTTCCAAATGCAACAATCTCTCTTTCATTTATATTGGGAATGAGGATAGGAGAGGCATGTCCCTTCATGGGACATGTTTATTCATTATTATTTATAAGAAAGGACATGCCTCTTCCCATTAATTATAATTTAATCAATCTTATAATGTTTCATCACTCAATTATTAATTAAGAGTAATATAATAATTTAATATTAAATATTAAATTTCATATGACTAATAATAATATAACATATATATTATATTATTATTAATCAACATATATTATATGTATTATAATGATCATACGACTGAAGCTACAAACATTAACACTCCCTCTTAGCTAGGGAGGATGATCAAACAAAATGTGTAGTGGTCTCCCATGTCAACACTTATGACCCTTACCATAGCTACACAAAAAATCAACACTCCCTCTTAGTTAGGGAAGATAAAATTCATCAAAATACAATTCACAAAAGATCCATTACTTTTAAGAGAGAAAATATCACCTCATTGTGATATCAAGAGATATGGTCTGACCAAGAATATCAAGTCTCGTGATATTCACCATAACTCAAAAAATATTTTAGATATCACCTCAATATGATATCAAAGATATGGTCTGACCAAGAATATCAAGTCTCATGATAT
>MU223845.1:1203551-1218950 GCA_018584345.1 Thuja plicata
CTTATAAAGGTGAACGAAACCCTAAAAGGTAAATACTAGGTTGCACATTATTAATTAAGAGTTAATTAATAATGCACCTAAGAGACGCTTAAGCAACTAGAGTAAAATGAAATAATACTCTAACAGGTTCGACCCTTGTCTACTAGTCACTAAGCTGACTTGGAGGCTGCATCAGCCTACACATTATCAGAATATTAATCATGTTGATACAAGCTAAGATATGGACTAAAATGACATATTAGTCCACTAAAAGGACAGAAAGCTTCAAAGGGAGAAAAAGATTGTTAAGTACTACAAAGCTGAATATTTTTTTTGGTCATTGTTGTCAAAGGGAGAGAGATATTCAATGAAATATACATCAAGAAGAAGAACATCTAAAGAAAGAGATATTCAATGAAATACCCATCCATCAAAGGGAGATAATTAGAGAGAGTTCACACTGCATATCTATCCAGAAAAGGGAGAAGAGATTCTACAAGAAAGGGAGAGACATAATCAGAAGATGGAATTGCTACACCTATCCATTGAAGGGAATGAAGAAAGGCAGAGCACACAAAATAATCAAATCTAACCTAGAAGAGCTTACTAAGACTCAGATATTTGAATTGGTTATAGAACAATAAGTTTGGTATGTTATGGCATATCTTATATTTTATATTTCATAGTATGTTGTCATCAATGCCAAAGGGAGAGATTGATGAACTATAGCTGATTAAATGTTTGAGGATGATAAGTTGATGATCACCGAGCTGTAAAAGTGAATGCAAGACATTAAATCAGTTAATGTATTGTATTTTCATTGATGAAAACTTGATATGGTATGATTATTCATACACATATTGTTCATAACCTTGAAGAGATAAAAATACAAATTTTATGTTATCAATAAAACATAAAAGTTATGTATACACCGAGTGACAGTAAACACCAACAGACAGTGCACACCGACGGATAGTGAACACTGAGAAAATCACAGTGTATACTGAGCACCATAGTAACTGAGCAAGTATTACCGAGCAAGAGCTATTTACCAGCATAACTGGAGTTGATGACCATTCAGAACTGGAGTTAAAGAATGACAAAAATGATTAGCTGGCAAGAGCTATATTTAGAGATTGACTGATTGATTGCTTTATTTTCAATGATTAGTTAAACTAAAGCATGGAAGAGATTTAAAGAAATTTTTATTCATAGCTATCATGGAGACATTTATGGAATAAAACTAAAGCAAATCTTTACGGGATAATGCAAGCATGGTGAGTTTTACGGATCAAGAAGTGATCTATGACAAAAATAAGGAGATTGAGCGGCTAATCATGTCTATATAAAGAGACAATGAATTCATTATTAAGAGAGGAATGCTGAATATTCTGGTGAAGTTTAAATTATTCATGTAGATATGATCATATAGGATGAAGAACAGAGCCAAGAAATTTTGCAGACATCAAATAGAGGACATAGCATTCACCAAGAAGAACAAAAAAAGGGAGGAAAGGAACTGAATTGAACATTGATCAGAGATTTATTATTGGACTAAGAATAGATCTGAATATCTGCAAGTTAAAGTTTTATTTTGAACATATCATTTATTGTATCAATTTATCCATTGATTTAGAGAATCTCTTAACCGAGTGGGATTTAACAGTCCTTATTGTATTGAGATACTCAAGAGTATCAAAACATTTTCTTGTTGATAGCATAGTGAGTTCTAAGTCAAAAGAAAAATTGCTAGTTTAAAATCCTCTAACAAGGTCGCTCTTAACAGTTTGTATTGTAACCTTTAACAGGGTTGGCTCTTCACCAAGCTCACTTCAGAAGAGTGAAAATATTTTGGGTTACCGGTCCCAGGTGGTTTTTCCCTTAGTAGGGTTTCCATGATAAAATCTATGTGTCCAATGTGTATATGGTTCATTGCATTGATATTTTTCTTTACACATTATTGAAACTGGATTGGTCGGTTAACACTAAGTTTATTTACTGCTATTCAGTAAAGTCTAGAAAAGATAAACAATACATCTAACTGAGCAGGTTATATTTGTTAAAGTTATTTTAAGGCATACATCTTGATGAACTGAAAGATAACTAGAGGGTATTATATTAAAGAGATAAGTTTTGGTTGGATTTTTGGAATTGGTTTTTAAGGCCACTGATTCACACCCCCCCCCCTCTCTATTATTCTAACAATTCATATCAGAGCTTTGGTTCTTGGAAGAAAATTTTAAAGGGACTTGAGCTAAACATCACAAGATGAGTAAAAGGGATGTGCCTAAGTTGATCAAGGACAAATTTACATCATGGAAAAGTAGGATAAGAATTCATCTATCAGGTATTGGAAATGATGTCACACAAAACTTGGATATTGAATATGTTGCACCTACTGGACCTCTGACTGTTGATCAATTGAGAGAGAAACATGAACACAATTCAATGATGATATAAATTCCTTCTTCACTAACTGATGCTGAATTTGAAGATGTGAAATCACGTACCTCTGCAAAGAAAATCTGGGGCCAACTCAAGCTAGTACATGGAGGAGACACCAATGTGCTGAGAGCTAAAGCTAAAATCCTAAGAGGAAAGTTTGATGACCTGAGAATGAAAGAAGGATAGAACATCACTTAGTAAAGTAGCAGAATCAAAGAAGTTGTTAATACTATTCGTGGAGTAAGAGGATTACTTGAGGAAGAAATAGTTGTAAGTAAAATTCTGATAACCTTACTGCTTGTTTATGCTATTAGAAATCTGCAATCCAAGAAATGAGAGCAGTAGAAAATAACAACATTACCCTTGATATCTTCATTGGTAGACTTATTTCATTTGAGATGAACAACTATAACAACAGTATCTTACCTACTATTGATTTTGCATTCAGATCTTCTCTAAAAATAAACAAAACTAGTAACAAATAGACTATGAGAAATGATAGTGACAGTGATAGTGATGAAAAATAACTTGATGAACTTGAAGCACTAATGGCTAGGATATTACATAGAGGTAAAGGAAGATATAAAGGTAAATCACCATTGGTTTGTTTTAATTGCAAATAAATTGGACATTTTGTTGCTAGATGCCCTAACAAGAGAAAGGATGAAAGAAACAATGATAGATCTTATGAAAAGAAGTATGACAGAATTGATGACCGAGACTACTGAAGCAACCGACACTCTGACAAAAGAGATAAATGAGGTTAAAAGGACAAAGGCAAGAAGGCTTGTTACCTGGTTGAGAACAAAGCTAAAATTTATAAAACTGACTCTGATGAATATGTTGAGACGGTATTTGTTGCTATGAAGGATGATTCAGAAAAAGAAGAAAGGTATGTTGAAACAACACTCATATCTAACATTATAAAAAATGATGTCTAGATTATTGATAGTGGTTGTACTCATCACATGACTGGAGATAAAGAAAATTTTGAAACTTTTGAATATTATAATGGTTGATTAGTTAGGATGGGTAATGACTGACCTTGCCTAGTTGAAGGAAAAGGTACCATCATGTTGAATAATATGATCAGATGTGAAAATGTATATTGGGTGAAAGGACTTAACTATAATTTATTGAGTGTTTCACAGCTGAACAACATAGGACACCGAGTTGCATTTGAAAACAAAAAGGCAATGATCTATAATGGAAAAAGAAAGTTGATCGATACTGGTGAACAAACAAAAGGTAATCTATTATATCTTGATGATATTGAGACCACTTGATTATTGGCTAGAAATGAAGATGTTTGGTTGTGACATAAAAGGTTATGTCATGTGAATTTTGACAACATGGTTAAGATAAGTAAGAAAAGAAAAGTAAGATGCTTACAAAGTATTTCAAAGCCTGACCATGTTATGTGTAAGAATTGTCAAATAAGAAAAATGAAAAATTCTAGTTACAAGAGAAAAACCTATACATCTAACACTATTCTAGAGTTAGTCCATACTGAATTATGTGGACCAATGAGAACAAAGAGCTATTAAGTGGACCAATGACATTAGTACCTTGACCGAGTGACAAAAAATGTCATTGGAACCAAATGGATTTTCAGAAACAAACTGAATGAGAATGGAGAAGTCACAAGGAACAAAGAAAGACTGGTATGTAAAGGGTATGCACAAGAAGAAGGTATTTACTATGGAGAAAGCTTTTCACCCATTGCTAGACTAGAAGGAGTAAGAATTCTACTTGCATATGTTGCTTTTAAAAGATTCAAAGTATACCAAATGGATGTTAAATCTTCATTTCTGAATGGAATACTAGAAGAGGAGGTATACATTGAACAACTTGAAAGGTTTGTTGATCCTAACAAGAGGAACATGGTTTGTAGACTACACAAAGCCTTATATGGATTGAAACAATCACTGAGAGCATGGTATGAAAGACTTCACTCTTATCTCATTAGTATTGTATTTTTTAGAACAAGTGATAATAACAATTTGTATTTGAAAGGAGATATTGATGATAAAGTTTTAATTGCTGAGATATTTGTTGATGATATCATATTTGAAGGTAATGATGTGCTATGCAAGTCATTTTTTGATGAAATAAGCAAATAATTTGAAATGTCAATGTTTGGAGAGATAAAAAAATTTCTTGGTCTATTGATTCTAGAACAAGATGAAAGAATCTACATCACACAATCCAAATACATCAAAGAAATTCTAAAGATATTCAATATGGAGGACCCAAAACTAGTTGGAACACCTATGGAAACTAGATGCAAATTGAAAAAGGAAGACAAGTCAACCAAGGTAAATCAAACCTTATACAAATCTATGATTTGCAAACTAATGTATGTTGTACACACTAGACCTGATATAGCACATGCAGTTGGTATAGTTGCAAGATTCTCTGCTAATCCTAAGGAATCACCCATGATTGTTGTTAAAAGAATTTTGAGATATCTGAAGAATAATGAAGACTATGGTTTGTGGTACAATAAAGAAGGAAAATTTGAGCTACAAGTTTATATTGTTGTTGATTGGGCTGGAAACATAGATGATAGAAAGAGCACCACAGGAGGAGCATTATTTATGGGTGACAGACTTGTCACATGGATAAGTAAAAAGCAAGGATGCATATCTCAATCAATTGAAGAAGCAGAATATGTAGTTGTTGTTGCAAATTGCTCTAACATTGCATGGATCAAGCAATTGCTGAAAGGTATGAATGAAGAAATTCTTGACCCAATAATTATCTATTGTGAAAATACTAGTACTATCAACATCTCAAAGAACCCTGTGATGCATGCTAAGACAAAGCACATAGCTATTAAGTATCATTACTTGAGGGAACAAGTACAAGAGAAACATTTGATACTGGAATATGTATAATCCAAAGAAAAACTAGCATGAATCTTCACAAAACTATTTCCAAAAGATACATTTGAGTACTTGAGGAATAGACTAGGGGTTCGACCCTTGTCTACTGGTCACTAAGATGACTTGGAGGCTGCATCATCCTACACACTATTATAAGATTAATCATGTTGATGCAAGCTAAGATATTGACTACAATGACATATTAGTCCACTAAAGGGACATAAAGCTTCAAAGGGAGAAAAAGGTTGTTAACTACTATAGAGATGAATATTTTTTTTGGCATTGTTGTCAAAGGGAGAGAGATATTCAATGAAATATACATCAGGAAGAAGAATATCTAAAGAGAGATATATTAAATGAAACAACCATCCATCAAAGGGAGAGAATTGAAGAGAGTTTGCACTTCATATCTATCTAGAAAAGGGAAAAAAGTTTCTACAAGAAAGGGAGAGACATAATCAAAAGATGGAATTGCTACACCTATCCATTGAAGGGAATGAAGAAAGGGAGAGCATACAAAAAAATCAAATCTAGGCTAGAAGATCTTACCGAGACTCATATAATTTAATTTTTTATAGAACAATAAGTTTGGTATGTTATGGCATATCTTATACTGCATATTTCATAGTATGTTCCATCAATGCCAAAGGGAGAGATTGATGAACTATAACTGATTAAATGTTTGAAGATGATAATTTGATGATCATCGAGCTGCAAAAGTGAATGCAAGACATTAAATCAGTTAATGTATTGTATTGTCATTGATGCCAACTTTATATGGTATGATTATTCATACACATATTGGTCATAACCTTGAAGAGTTGAAAAGACAGTTTATGTTATCGGTAAAACATAAAAAAATTGTATACACCGAGTGACAATAAACATTGGTGAACAATGCATGACAATGGACAATGAACACTGAGCAGTTCATAGTGTATAAAAAGTACTGTAGTAATTGAGCAAGTGTTACCGAGAAAGAGCTATTTACTGAGCATAACTAGAGTTGATGACTGATCAAAACTAGAGTTAAACAACGACAAAACTAATTAGCTAGCAAGAGCTATATTTAGAGATTGACTGATTGATTGCTTTATTTTCAATGATCAGTTAAACTAAAGCATGGAAGAGATTTAAAGAATTTTTTATTCATAGCTATCATGGAGAGATTTGTGGAATAAAACTAAAGAAAAGATTTACGGGATAAAGCAACCATGGCAAGTTTTACGGATCAAGAAGTGATCTACAAAAAAAATGAGATTGAGCGGCTAATCATGTCTATATAAAGAGATAATGAATTCATTATTAAGAGAGGAATGATGAATATACTCTGATGAAGATTGAATTCTTCATGCTAATCTGATCATACAGGCTAAAGAAAAGAGCCAAGAAATTTTGCAAACACCGAGCAACAGAGGACAGAGCATTCAACGAGCAGAACAAAGAAAGAGAGAAAAGGAACTGAAGTGAAGATTGATCAGATATGTATTATTGGACTAACAATAGATTTGAATATCTACAAGTTAAAGTTGTATTTTGAATAGATCATTTACTGTATCAGTTTAACCATAGATTTAGAAAATATCTTAACCGAGTGGGATTTAACAGTCCTTATTGTATTGCAATACTCAAGAGTATCAAAAGGTTTTCTTACTGACAACATAGTGAGTGCTAGGTCAAAATAAAAAATATTAGTTTTAAATCCTCTAACAAGGTCGCACTTAACAATGTGTATTGTAACCTTTAACAGGGTTGGCTCTTCACCAAGCTCACTTTAGAAGAGTGAAAATATTTGGGTTATCGGTCCCAGGTGGTTTTTCCGTTAGCAGGGTTTCCACATTAAATTGTATATGTCAAATGTGTATATGGTTCATTGCATTGATATTTTTCTCTACACATTATTGAAATTGGATTGGTCGATTAACACTAAGTTTATTTACTATTATTCGGTAAAGTCTAGAAAAGATAAACAGTATATCTTACCGAGAAGGTCATATTTGTTAAAGTTATTTAAGGCATACATCTTGATGCACTGAAAGATAACTAGAGGGTATTATATTAAAGAGATAAATTTTGGTTGGATCTTTGGAATTAGTTTTTAAGGCCACTGATTCACCCCCCCTCTTCGTTATTCTAACACATCCATGATCATCTTTCTCTCTCTTTCCTTCCTTCCTCTTTCTCCCTTTATCATGAGCATGATTCTATCTAATACTCCTACTAAAGTGGGGGCTAAATGTATTGTCCTAAATTGTAACCACCTAATTTGTATTCAATTTGAGGTCCATTGTGTGCCTAATTTAGTGTATTTTCTATTGTAGGACCTTGTGTGGCACTAAAAGGGTACTTGACTTCAAATATTGGTCTGTCATTCCTTTCAATATTTATTTGACTCAAGGATAGACCTTATTTCTAGGAATATTTTCTTATTGTCCATCCAATCTCATAATTAATTTACTCACCTAGGCCCTATCTACTTATTTTTTACCTTTCTGATATGCTCTGACCTTAGAATGAGTTGTCCTCAAAAAATCTCACATCCACCTTACATCCTTGACACCCCAAATCAGATCTAAGCTTATTATTGTAGGGACACATTGCAATTGGAAACCTATCCCTATGACATGTCACCATTTGAGACATGTCATAAGAGAATGGGGCCCAAATTTTTCCTGGAAGCCTGTGCTAGGATTTAGGAAGGAGATCTGATCCCATGGTCAACCTACTCAGATTTAATTCCCCAAAATGATGTGAGATATATATAAACCACCCATCTTTCCTCATTTTGGTATATATCCATTATGCATTCATGAATACATTATCAAGCATCCCTTATTGCCATGTTATTTTATCGATCTAGCATTCAAGATATCAAGTACAAGGAAGGAAATCAAGCAATCAATAGTCATCAAGTTCATATATTCAAGTCTTAAATCCCCTCAAGAAATTAGGGTGTTTTCTTCTATAGATCTAGTTTATTTCCCCCATTGGAGACTAAGAAAAGGATTTTTCTATGAAAGAAGGAGATTCACATTCATCCATTCTCATCCAAGTCTTCTCTTTCTTCTCCTCTATCAAACATTGTGGCAAATGACAATATAAATTCCATAAGGGTTTTTTTTTCATAATTTTCTTGTAGGATTTTTTGTTTATTCAAATTTATTACATCAACATATTTTCTCATATTTAAAGAAGTATTTTCATCTACAAGGTATAATATGATTCATTTTCTAAATCTAGCCTCTACTACATGACAACATGCTTTCCTTTATTTTGTTTAAAGGTTGATTCCTAAATAAGAGTTTAACTAAGTAAAATCTATTTTTTAACCTTCTTTCTCATTTATCTATGTGCAAGAATATGTTGAAGCAAACGTTAGACCACATCTGGGTAGAACAAGTATAATTGCAGGATCTGTGAAAGTTTTAGGTGAAAACACTAGGAATTTGTCACCAAACTCACCATGTTTTGGGAGCACGTTTCCAAACTCACCATGTCCCTGTCATTTTGAGTTGAAATTTCTGTAATTGGTCTATTTTATCTTCTATTTTCTATTTCTATAAGTTTTAGCTCATTATTTGTTTGTATCAATTTGTTTTTATCATCTTTTTAGTGATTTTCCTAGTAGATCAATTGCGTCACTTAATCATTTTTTTCATTTCCATCATTTACATATTTAGTGAAGGACAAAACTTATCCACAATTAGAGCTTGAGTCGCCTCTTGAGCATATTGAGAGCATTCTTTATTCCAAATATGCAAATTGTGAAGTGGGAAGTAGTTATTAATCCACATATTATATTGATTGTCATTTTTTATTGTACATTTTTTATATATTTCAAATGTAAATAAAGTGATTTTTCTTTGTAATAAAGTACTAGTACATAATAAAAATATTAGTTGGATTCAATGGTGGCAGAATTTTATCTGCCATTTCACTTTCTTCATATAATTGTGTAGGAAGAGGACAAGCAAGAAATATTATAAAGAGTGAAAATATTAACGAAACAATAGGAAATAATTTTATTGGATTTTTCTTCAAACATATTTGTGTTAAATATTTTAATTATATAAAGGAATATAATAGTTTGTGGTTATTGTTGAAGATTTCAATTTTATAGAAGTAGAGGAATCTAATTGAGGTTCATCTTGCACTTGATGAAAGGAGATACACAACCAAGTTCTTCTTTGACTATTTGAAATAGAAACACAATCAAGAAAATGAGGTTTCTTTTTGTAGCCAAGAAGGGAATATCTATGACAATAGTGAAGACATTAATACTATTTTTTTAATACAATAAATAATTATTTGATAACTCAAGTAAAGGAAATATTATTCAAGATATAACAAAATAATCAATTGGTATTTGTATTACAAATAATATTCATGATGAACAATTCACTTAAGTTAAAACACCTGTCCACACTTGAAGAGTTTGATACAATCCTATAAGATAGGGTTTACCCTAGAAGCTATGGAATTGATGTTCCCTTAAAAATTCTATAAGATACCTTGGCCTTTTGATAGAGAGGAACTATATAAATTCTACAAAGAAGCCCTTACTGAAGTTCCTTAGGTCCTTCTAGTAATTATGGACTTGCAAAGCTTATCCCTAAATAGAAGAATGATATATTTGTCTTTGGTTTGAAGTCGATAACCTTCATAAATGACACCTACAAGATTATTACCAATACTTAGCTAAGAGGATAATAAACAACCTAAGAGATTGTGATAGCGGGTCAAATTGGCTTTCTTGGGAGTAGATTCATGTAGGAGAATATTATTCTTACTTGGGAGACAACTGAATGGGCATATAATAGTAATGTCAGTCTTCTTATCAAGCTAGAATTTGACAAGGCCTATGGTGGAATAATATCGTATAATTTATTCAAAAAATACCCATGTCATTGAATTTGGGCCCAAACTCATATCTCATGTCCAACGATTTTTCTTTAATTCCAATTAATTCATAATCATGAATGGTTTTATACCCCCTCCCCTCGCTCTCTTTATAGATCTATAATCCATTGTTGTCTAATTGATGACATGTAACTGATTGAATGTTTGATAATGTTAAAGTTGAAGATAATGCAAGACATTAAATCAGTTAATGGTGTGTATTGTCATTAATGTCAACTTGATATCATCTATACGGTCATGTACATAATGCCAAAGACTTTAGAGAATCAATGGAACAAAGGTTATGCTTTCAGCAATGCATAAAAGTCAAGTATTCACTAAGTAATAGATAACACAGACGGAGTGCACACCATCGGTAAAGGAAAAGAAGAAAAGTCACAGTGATACCTGATGAGCAGAAGACAGTGTTGCCCAACGAAGAAAAACCACAAGATGTCCGATGAGATGAAAATAGAGTTGTCTGATGAGTAAAAATCCAATGATGCCCAACGGACAGAGATCCCGAAGCTAACTGGAGTCACACCGATGAAACTATTAGTTGTCACCGACAACTAACTGAAGAGTTGACCGATGAAATAGAGAGTTTAGAAAACAATAAAATATCTAGCTGGCAAGAGCTAAAGATAGACTTAACTGGTTGTTTTCTTTGTTTTATTCGACCAGAGTTAAGTAATTGATTTAAAGAATATTTGTATAGTTGGCAAGAAGATAACTACGAGATAAATCAAGATTTATGCTTTAAATCAAATTGGCTGGATTTTTTTTCATGCCAAGAATCAAGAAATAGTGAATATCATGTCTATATAAGAGACAAGCTTAATTCATTTTTTTATCACATGAAAAGGGGATTAAGGGGAGTGAATAGAAAGAGGATGCTAAAGAGAAATTGATGAATAATTACTTCATACAGTCCTGATCAATCAAGCTGAAGGAGAGCTAAAGAATTCTACAGACACTGATGAACAGTGAAGCACAATATCACAGAGCAGAAAGTGTAGAGCACAAAGAATTAAATTGATACATTGATTAGAGAGGTAATGTACTTAAATAGATCTAAAAATATGCAATCCAAAGTTGCATTAGAAACAGGTCATAATGTTTCAGTTTAACCATTAAAGCATCAAGTCTCTTAATAGAGCAGGACTTAACAGTCTTCTATATATTGAGGTACATCCCAAGGAGTGTCAAAAAGGTTGATTCATGTAAGTAGCATTGGATTTTCCTGATACCTATTGACAGTGTAAGAAGGAGGTTGATTTAAGGATGGTAGCAATAGATGCCTGATACTAAGTGACAACCTCTTTGTATAAAATCCTCTAACAAGGTCGCACTTAACAATGTGTTTGTAACCTTTAATAGGGCTGGCTGCTAACAGGGCTCGCTTCAAAAGAGTGAAAATTTGGGGTACCAGTCCCAGTGGCTTTTCCCTTAACAGGGTTTCCATGTTAAGAATTCATGTGTTATGTGTGTATGATTTATTTCTTTATTGTTTTGTATCTGACATAGTTAACACTAGGTTGATCGGTGTACTCTACTTATTTACTGAGTTTCGTTAATAGTTATACTACTTATCGGTAATCAAGGAGAATAAGGACAAACAAGGAAAACCAACAAACAGTTAATCATTATAAGTATTTCATGGCATGCATCTTGTAGGGACTTAATAATCTGAGGTTTATTTGATTGGTGGTTAATGTTTGAAGGATAAATTTTTGAGGCCACTGATTCACCCCACCCCTCTTAGTTATTACTAATAATTGGTATTAGAGCTTGTATGCTTAGAAAGGAAGGTTTCAAGACCTAATTCAAGATCACAAGATGAAGAGACGAGATGTGCCCAAGTTGAACAAAGAAAACTTTGCTTCATGGAAAAGCAGGATAAGACTCCACTTATTAGGTATTGGTAATGATGTTACTCAATTCCTAGATACTGAATATGTGTTGCCTATAGGAGTATTGACATTAGATCAATTGAGAGAGAAGCATGAACACAACTGCATGGTTATAGAGATTTCTTCCTCACTCTCTAATGCTGAATTTGAAGATGTCAAGGATTGCAAAACTGCAAAGAAGATGTGGGACAAACTAAAGCTTGTACATGGAGGTGATACAAATGTTCTAAGAGCCAAGGTAGAAAGCCTTAGAGGAAAATTTGATGATCTCAGAATGAAAGAAGGAGAAAACATCACACAGGACAACACAAGAATAAAAGTAGTCAATGCTATACGAGGATTTGGAGGTACACTTGAAGAGGAGACAGTGGTAAGTAAAATCTTAAGAACCTTACTACCTATATATGCTATTAGAGTTTCTGCCATTCAAGAAGTGAGAGCAGTAGCAAACAATACAGTTACTCTTGATAGTTTAATTGGTAGACTAATTTTATTTGAGATGAATAACTTTGATAATAGTGTCTTACCAAACTTAGAGTTTGCATTTAAGTCTTCTATTAGAATAAGCAAATCAAGTCATAGACACACACCTAGAAGAGATAGTGAAAGTGAAAGTGAAGAAGAAGATCTAGATGAAATAGAAGCACTTATGGCTAGAAGAATGTAGAGAGGCAAAGGTAAATACAAAGGCAAGTTACCACTTGTATGCTTTAATTGTAAAGAGATTAGACACTTTGCTGCAAGACGTCCTAATAGAAGAAAAGATGACAGAAGTAATGACAAATATTTTGAGAAGAAATCTAATAGAGGTGATAACAAAGATTACAGAGTTTATCGACAATCAAAAAGCAGAGATACCCAAGACTACAAGGACAAAGGCAAGAAGGATAGCTACCTAGCTGATTGCAAAGATGAAGATACTGACACCGAACCTGATGAAGACATCAAGATGGTATTTGTAGCTGTGAAGGATGATTCAGATGAAGAAGAAAGGTATGTAGAAACTGCACTCATATCTAAGGTTAGAAAGAATGAGATCTAGATTATAGATAGTGGCTGCACTCACCACATGACCGGTGATAAAGAAAAGTTTAACACTTTTGAGTATTATAATGGTGGAACAGTAAGATAGGGTAATGATACACCTTGTCCAGTTGAAGGTAAAGGAACTATAATGCTGAATAACTTGATTAAATGTGAAAATGCTTATTGGGTAAAAGGATTGAATTATAATCTATTGAGTGTTTCTCAGCTGAACAATTCAGGTCATAGGCATTTGAGAATAAGAAGGCAAAGATCTTCAATGAATCAGGAAAATTGATTGCTACCGGTGAACAGACTAAAGGTAACTTATTCTATCTGAATGATACTAACACCACTTCCTTAATGACTAAAAATGAAGACATGTGGTTGTGGCACAAAAGATTGTGTCATGTGAATTTTGACAACATGATGAAAATAAGAAGAAGGAGAAATGTAAGAGGCTTACTGACGATGACAAAGCCAAACAACATCATGTGCAAGAATTGTCAAAAAGGTAAAATGACTAAGTCTAGTTTCAAAAGTAAAACCCATACATCTGATGACATTTTAGAATTAGTCCATACTGATTTATGTGGACCAATGAGGAAAAAGAGTTGTTATTGAGATAGATATTTTATTCTCTTTGTTGATGATTACTCTAGAATGATGACAGTCATGTTTCTAAAAGATAAATCTGAAGCATTCAAGATGTTTAAATGGTATAAGACTATGGTAGAGAAACAAAGTGGTAAGGATCTAAAATGTTTGAGATCAGATAGAGGAGGAGAATTTATATCATATGAATTCACTAATTTCTATAATGGGCATGGTATAAAAAGATAGGTTTCTGCACCAAGAACACCACAGCAAAATAGGATTGCTGAGAGAAGGACCAGATCAATAGTTGATTGTGCTAGAACACTGATTATAGAGAAATACATCACCCAAATCTTTTGGAGGGAAGCTATCAACACTGTTGTCTACACACTAAACAGAGTACAATTGAAGAAAGACACAAAGAAGAGACCTTATGAGCTATGGTATGGTAAAACACCCAATGTAAGTTACTTCAAAATCTTTGGTAGTCAATTTTATGTCTTAAAGGATGATAGAAAATGAAAGATTGATGCCAAGAGTGATGAAGGTATTTTTCTAGGGTATTCCACCAAGAGAAAAGCTTATAAATGTCTCATCAAGGCTTCTAACAAAATTGTTGAAAGTGCAAATGTAAAGATAGATGAATTTGCAGAAAAGAATGAGCTAGAAAGCACAAAAGAATGAGAGGACTACAACAAGTTTGTATACTATGAAGGAATCAACACTCTACCTGAGCAACAATGCTTAATTCTAGAACAACAGGATGTTGCAACCGACGGTCAGATAGTTGTTACCGACGGTCAGGATAATATCAGAATAATGTGCAAGGTGATGAAGGATAGAATGAAGATCAAAATAATGATCAAGGTGATACACAAAGAGCTGTACCTATACTTGCAAGATATGTAAGAAGGAACCATCTAGAGATCCAAACCATAGGAGATAAGAAAGCTGGTACAAGAACAAGCAGTAAGTCTTTAACCTCAAATTGTTTAATTTGTGAGTTTGAGCCAAAATCTGTTAATGTTGCACTAGATAATGAGGAATGGATAAGTTCTATGAATGATGAGATTGAATAGATTGAGAAGAACAAGACATAGTAACTTGTGCCAAGACCAGATGACAATAATGCCATTGGTACAAAATGGATATTTAGGAATAAGCTGAACGAGAATGGAGATGTCACAATGAACAAAGCAAGACTAGTATGCAAGGGGTATGCACAAGAAGAAGGTATACACTATGGAGAGACCTTTGCACTAGTTGCTAGGCTATAAGGAGTAAGAATACTACTTGCTTATGTTGCATTCAAAGGATTCAAATTATATCAAATGGATGTCAAGTCAGCATTCCTAAATGGAATGCTTGAAGAAGAGGTATACATTGAGCAACTAGAAGGGTTTGTCAATCCAGACAAGAGAAACATGGTATGTAGACTTCACAAAGCCTTGAATAGATTGAAACAAGCTCCTAGAGCTTGGTATGAATGACTTCATTCCTGTCTTATAAGTATTGGAATTGTAAGGAGTAGTGAAAACAGTAATCTTTATTTGAAGGAAGATACTGATGCTAACACTTTGATTGCTGAAATATTTGTTGATGACATCATATTTGGAGGCAATGATATGCTATGTAAATCATTTTCTAATGAGATG
>MU223845.1:1221618-1238892 GCA_018584345.1 Thuja plicata
CTAACAAGGTCACACTTAATAGTGTGTTTGTAACCTTTAACAGGGTTGGCTCCTAACAAGGCTCACTTCAGAAGAGTGAAAATTTGGGGTACCGGTCCCAGTGGTTTTTCCCTTAACAGGGTTTCCAGGTTAAAAATTCATGTGTTATGTGTGTATGATTGATTTCTTTATTGTTTTGTATTTGACATAGTTAACACTGGGAGATCGGTATACTCTTCTTATTTACTGAGTTTTGATAAATAGTTATACTACTTATCGGTAATCAAGGAGAATAAGGACAGACAAGGAAAACTGGCTGACAGTTAATCATTATAAGTATTTCATGATATGCATCTTGTAGGGACTTAATAATCAGAGGTTTATTTGATTGGTGGTTAATATTTGAAGGATAAATTTTTGAGGCCACTGATTCACCCCCCCCCCCCCAGTTATTACTAACACTAATGACCCCTTTTTTCTATGTTCTCACAATAAATACTTTAGGTTATTTGGAACACCATTCTAGAAACAAGAACTTGATATAATGTACATTTCTAATTAATAATTAAGTTAATTTTTACTTGCACTATTGATGACATCATGCTTTCATGGCGACTTCAATCGACACACCCCCTTCATAGAGACTAGTCAAAAATGGAAATCCATTTTTACATGGTAAAATATCTAGATACTTGGACATCCCCTTTGGGATCTAGGATTCCTCAAGGAAAAATGAAGCAAGAATATAGGGTAGCTAGTGCCTTCTTGGCTTCATTATATCTAATCTTAAAATATTTATATTATTTAGTTGATTCAAGAGCATATGAAAAGATTGGTACACTTTCTCATTTGATGGAATGAAAAGATCAATCTTTTAGATATGGTTTGAGTATCTCCCCATTGTCTATATGGTGTAACAAACTTATAAAGGTTAGAAGGAGATTTTACTTGCTCTGAGCTACTATATTACAAAATAAAAAATTATTTAAGAAGAATAAGGGAATTTTGAGATCTTTGGGACTTTTCATCTCTAACTTTGAAGTGTAATGATAAATTTAAATTTTATTACTTAAGCTCCTTTTATTAGATCTTTAACTTCAATATGGTTAGTCCTTGGCCCTTATTAACTTGAAAAATTCACATTTTAGTTTACTCAAAAAATCAAACATAAATGTGACAAATAATTAAGTTTCAATTTTTAAAATTAAAAAATAAGGGATTTAGATCTATGGGCTTAGAACCAATCTAGATTAATTGAACCTACAATGAAAAACTTCTTCAATAATTGCCAAGGAAATCAATTCCTAAGACATGTCAGATTTTGATCATGCCTTGGAACAAAGTTCCAAGGGCATGTTAGATTGTGACTATACCTTGAACCTTAGTTCCAACCTCCCCATAAACTCCACCTAAGAGATGGACTAAAGTTTCAAGCCATAGGCTTCATTAAAACATTTTTAAAAAAATTGCATGAATAAATTAAGTCACTCATGTGGAAATGAAATGAACTACGAATTTTTTATGTTGCAATTCAATTGGGCCAAAGGTTGTCAGCTTGAGGGGGGAATTAGGTCACAAACTTTATTAGATTTGATTAAGTGGCTTGAAGCCCCCTCCCCCAACCCCCCACTTTCTCATATGTATGAGAATATGTACGTGCGGGAGTATGTATGTACAAGAGTATGTATGCACAAGAATACAAGTATGTGTATGAGTATGAGTGGATACTATGATAATATTCTTTTCGGCTTAGGGTTAACCTTGTTAACCAACATTAGTAAACCTCCCAAAGGGCATATAATTATGTGGCAGTGTAATGTAAAATAGATTAAATTATAATTTTCTCTTCACTAGATAATAAAATAAGTGGAAAAAAAATTTCAGGTGGATGTAGCCCATATTGGGTGAACCACATTAAATATCTGTGTTATTTGTTTTTCTGTCTTCTTTATTTGTGCATTATCTTAATATTGTTTATTTCTCATATATGCCTAAACCCTAACAAGTGCCACCTGATTTTTCTACGTGGTATAAGGGTGAGTTGAAGTCACTCCTCACCGTCTATTTAGTACTTTGATTACTTCAATTGAGGGTAGAAAGAGAGTACCATTAGGCTCACCTTAGAGATCTAACATTTTGAGCATAAACATTGATAAGATTCCAAGAAAACCTTGTAGTAAATATTTTGAATGAAATAATAAGATAATTGTAATTAGAATCAAAACCCATGCCTAACACCTTTTTGGGTTCTGGATAGTATAAATATCAAAATAAGTGTCATCAGCGTCACTAACCTCCTAATCGGCTAAATGCCATATGTTCTTGACAATCTTCATAAAACCCTCTTTTTTCATTTTTGTTTCATGAAGCATAAGTATATCAGCTTTATTTTCAATAATAACACACTTTAACATGTGTTGTTTGATAAGGAAATTCAATCCTCTCATATTCTAGGATACGATCTTCATAGAAAACAATTAAATTTGAGCAATCCATCCTTGGACTATATAAGGCACTCCTTCAAGTGGGAACCTCTATTTCTTTTTCTTTGTTGCATCAAAGAAATCATCCATGGTTCTTTGTTTTTCACTAGCTACTTCCTTAAGTACTTCTCTTTGTCTATAATCCTTTTGTGAGGGTCTACCTTGCTTTGATTCATTTCTCACATCTCTTTTTTCTTCTTCTTCCCTTTTTCTCCCACAATATTCCATTCCTTCTTGTCATCAAACATATCACCAATTTTTTTAGATTTAGAAGCCGACGAGGTAGCCAATAAACCAAGCAAGGATAGTTGTTATTTAAGATTATTGAATCTGTTAGTACTCTCATTTTTCTGAGAGTACCATGTTAAATTTATAGAGTTCTTTTATGAAAGCCGCAAAATTATAGATTATAGAGGGTTATGTGGTCTCTTTTTTGAGTTTAAGATTCAACATAGTTGATGGCGTGTGAATTTTTTTAGAGATAAAAGATCTTCCATCATCCTGCAATGAGGAGTTGGTGATCAAAATTCATGGCTATGGTTCTGTCCTATTTTATTTTTGGAAATACTTAAGGCATTTATCCCACATCGACCATGTTGGAGAAAGACTTAACATTTTTATCTCCAAACGCACAAGGATGAAGTGCCAAAAAGGCACAAACATTTTGGAAAGCGACTCATGAGCGCTGCATGGTTAAGTGGTAGACAGTTGTCCACTAGTAAAGAGTATTTTGGTGGGCATGTGGTCAGGTCAGAGGATAGGTGGTGTGTTCTTACTATTCCGCAAATGTTGATGATGTAGAGAGATTATGGTTGTAGGATAACAAGGTTGTGACACGTGGCATAGTGGGCCAACTATACAACAAGGCAGAAAAATGTGCAAGCTGCCAAGTAGCAGGTTCCTGTGATCCCATGATCCAAGTGACTAAGAATGAGAAACTTCACAGGATCATGATGGTGTGATATTTGGAATGGTCGCTCGAGTGGATGGATAATGTGGTAGGGGTTGTATTCAACTAGATGGTGCCATGTGGCATAGGTGGAAAGGTAGATAGGGGACCAAGGTAGATAGGTGGCATGTTATTTCTATCCCATGAAGATGAATGACATAGATATGACATCAGTGCGGAATTGGGAGGATGCGAAGCGTGTCTAGGATGAGGAAAAGAAGAAGGTGAAGTGGCGGGCTTGGAGGTGACAGATGTCAAAGCTTCATGATCCTATGATCAGGATGAGTGGGAGAGAGAGATGACTTGAGATTGTGAGAGGCTGATGCATGGCATGGAAGACTTAAAGAGGCATAGTGGTTGCAAGCTCACAGTGGTTAAGGAAAAAAATGGTTTTATGTCGCAAGTTGGCGACTAACAACTAGTGGCTCGTAGTCGCAAGGTCGCTAGTGTTTGTGGTATTAGTAAAATTTATGGCGAGTTCACGAGATGGTGCCATGTACCCAGTCCAATATTTGAGGATCAACAGTGTTCATGAGCTTATGGGTTGAAACCAAATATGCTCTCATTTTTGGTGAGTTTGCGAGGGCTTTTCATGTGGTGGATATTGGGTGGTTGACTGAGTTTTTGGTTGTTCTTTCTGCTTGGTGATTGGGTGATTAAATTTGGATCGATAAATCGATTTTAAAGTTGAAAATGGGGTTTAAATCGAGGCCATTGATTTTTTTTGGCGCGCTGAGGTGACTTTTGGGAAAGGGTTTGATTTGATCTTATAGTAATAATTGAGAGGGGGGGTGAATCAGTGGCCTCAAAAATTAATCCTTAAATCAACCCTTAAAACTTATTACCACTTTTGAGCCTCTAGCTATATTCAGTCCTACAAGATGAATGCCTTGAAATACTTATAAAAATTTACTACTTGTCAGAATGCTTTATAAAACCTTCTTCTATATTTTTACTGATAAGTAGTATTTCATTTACCGAAACATAGTAAATAACTAGAGTATACCAATCAATCTAGAATAACTTATGTGAAATGCAAAACAGTAAAGTAATGAAACATAAACACATAACACATGGAATTTTAACATGGAAACCCTGTTAAGGGAAAAACTAGTAGGACTGGTACCCCAAATTTTTATTCTTCTAAAGTGAGCTCAGTTAAGAGCTAACCCTGTTAAAGGTTACAAACACACTTTTAGGTGTTACCTTGTTAGAGGATTTTAAAGATAGTTTGTCACCTAGTATCTGGCATCTAATGCTACCATCCTTGATCAAACACTCACTTGGCCTGTCAATAGGTATCGGGCATATCCAATGATACTTTCTATGATCAAACCTTTTGATACTCCTTGGGATGTATCTCAATTGTAAAAGAGTTTTAAGTCTTGCTTGGTTAAGATACTTGATGCTTCAATGGTTAAACTGAAACATTAAATTGATATGTTCACACATACAAATTGAATTGTAGATTTTTAGATCTATTGTAAGTGCTTTACCTCTCTAATCAGTATAATCAATTCAATACCTTTTCTCCACACTGTTATGCTCTATGATGTTGTCTCACTATTTGTCGGTGTCTACAGAATCTAGCTCTTTCCTTATGTTGTTGATCAGGTTTGAATCAAGACTTTCTTCTCCTTCATAATATCTTTAGCATCTATTCTCCTTTCTCTTCACCCCACAATTCATGATGAATTGGGTTGTCTCTTTATATATATGATTCACCATTTCTTGGCTTTCTTGATCTTGGCGTGATCCACAATTCTTGCCAATTAGATTTAAAGAAAACTCCAGTTTTATCTCAAAGAGATCTTCTTTCCAATTGGACAAAGAAGCTTTAAATCCTTTACTTATCTCCGGCTTTATCTTGTCGATTAAAAAAATGATAAGTATTAGTTAAGTCTATTTATAGCTCTTGACAACTAACCATTTTGTCATTTTTGAACTCTCTATTTTTTCGGTCAACACTTTAGTTAGTCATCAGTGATAACAGACTGTTCCGTCAGTGTGAATTCAGTTGTCTTCGGGATCTTCGTCTATCGGGAAACACTGTAATTATGTCCATCGGGTTACATCATGCTTTTCTCGTCAGGCAACACTATGACTTTGCTCATTGGTAATGCTGTTCATTTTCTTGTTGGATAACACTGTGACTTTTCTCTTTTACTCTGACCGCCAGTGTGCACTTCGTCTATGTATATAGTCACTTTGTGAATACTTGACTTATATGCATTACTAATAGCATAGCCTTTGATTCATCAGTTCTTTGAAGTCTTTGGCAGTATGTCCATGACCATACAGATTATACAAAGTTGACATCAATGACAATACAATACATTAACTAATTTAATGCCTTGCATGATCATCAACTTAACATCTTCAAATATTCAATCAGTTATAGTTCATCTATATCTCCCTTTGGCATTGATGGAAACACACTACATTATCACACTATATTACTACTAATACAATATGAAATATAATAGTTGAATCTCATCAAACTACCAATCTTATGTACTATAACTGATACAAATATCTGGTCCTCGGTAAGTTCATATAACTTAGATTTGATTCTTCCAGCTTTCTTTCTATCTTCAATCCCTTGACTAGATAGATGTAGAATCTTTCTTTCTCTGATGCGATGTGTTCTTCTTCTATGTCAAACTCTCTCCCTTTCACTATTCTCCTTTCTTTTGATGTTTCTTGTCAGCAATTCTCTTCCTTTGTATGTACTCTCCCTTTCTTGTTACATCTCTCCCTCTAGATAATACGATGGATATAATCTCTCCCTGGTGTATAATATTTCCCATGTATAAAATCTCTCCTTGAAGTGATGATAATCTCTCCCTTGGGTGATGTGATAATGGATATAATCTATCCCTTTGACAGCAATGCCAAACAAATATTTTTGACAGTTATGTCAAACAAATCTTTTCTATCCATAATATACTCCTTGAATTTCCCAATCCAGCGGCAATACAATAAATCTGGTGCTCAGAGTAGATAGATACCTTGTTGTGTATAGATTTATCTTTGAAGTCCATTTCTGTGCTTGCAACAACATGAATGATATTCTGATAATATGTAGCCTGATGCAACCTTCTAGTCATCTTACTGACTAGTAGACAAGGTTCTGAACCCTAGTCTCTTTCTCAAGTACTCAAATGCATCCTTGGGCAGTGGCTTGGTGAAGATATCAGCTAATTGTTCCTTAGATTGCACATACTCAAGTATCACTTCCTTTTCCTGAACTTGTTCTCTCAAATAATGATACTTGATGGCAATATGCTTTGTTTTAGCATGCATGACTAGATTCTTGGAAATTTTTATTGCACTTGTATTATCACAATAGATAATTACTGGTTCAAGAATTTTCATATGCATACCTTCCAGTAACTATTTGATCCATGCAATATTTGAGATGTTTACAGCAACAGCGACATACTTTTCTTCTGTAGTAGACTGAGAGATGCATCCTTGCTTCTTGTTGATCCATGTGACAAGTCTATCACCCATAAAGAATACTCCTCAAGTTGCGCTCTTTCGGTCATCAATATTTCTAGCCCAATCAGCGTCGGTAAAGACCTTAAGTTCAAATTTTCCTTCTCTTCTATACCATAAGCCATATTCCTTGGTATTCTTTAGATATCTTAGGATTCTTTTCATAGCAGTCATATGTGATTCCCTGGGATTAGCACAAAATCTTGCAACTATTCCTACTGCATGTGCAATATTTGGTCTAGTATGTACAACATACATGAGTTTTCCAATCATGGATCTGTACAAAGTCTGATTTACCTCTGTTGAATTTTCCTCCTTTGTCATCTTACATCCAATTGCCATCGGTGTTCCAACTAGTTTGGAATCTTCCATCTTGAATATTTTCAGCACATCCTTGATGTATTTGGATTGTGTAATGAAAATACCTTCATCTTGTTGCATGATCTCTAGACCAAGAAAGAACTTGATATCTCCAAATATAGACATCTCAAACTCTTTTCTCATTTCATTTGAAAATTATTTGCATAGTATATCATTGCCTCCAAATATTATGTCATCAACAAATATCTCAGCAATCAAAATGTTAGCATTAGTATCTTCCTTTAAATAAAGATTATTGTTTTCACTAGTCCTTAAAAATCTAATACTTATAATATAGGAATGAAGTCTTTCATACCAGACTTGGGGTGCTTGTTTCAATCCATACAAGGCTTTGTGTAATCTACATACCATGTCCCTCTTATCTAGATCAACAAACCCTTCTGGTTGTTAAATGTATACCTCTTCTTCAATTATTCCATTTAGGATTGTAGACTTGACATCCATTTGATATACCTTGAATCCTTTACATGCAGCATAAGCAAGTAATATTCTCACTCCTTCTAGTCTAGCAATGGGTGCAAAGGTCTCTCCATAGTCAATTCCTTCTTCTTGTGCATACCCCTTGCATACTAGTCTTGCTTTATTTCTGGTGACTTCTCCATTCTCATTCATTTTATTCCTAAATATCCATTTTTTACCGATGACATTCTTGTCGTCTGGTCTCGGTACAAGTGTCCATGTCTTTTTTTTCTCAATCTGCTCAATCTCCTCATTCATAACACTAATCCATTCATTATTATCAAGTGCAGCATTGACAGATTTTGGTTCATAATCACAAATAAGACATCTTGTGTTTAGAGACTTGCTTCTAGTTCTCATACCATCTTTCTTATCTCCAATGACCTAGTTTTTTGGATGGTTCCTTCTGACATATCTTTCAAGTACAGGTTTAGATCTTTGTCTATCATCTTGATTATCATTGTGTCCTTCATTCTATTCTCCATCACTTAGTATATCATCTTGAACAATATCCTAATTGTCGATATTTGTAGCCTGATGCTCGGGTGCAATGATCTGTTGCTCGGGAAATCTACATTGTTGGTCGGGTAGAGTGTTAGGTTCTTCATTGTAAACAAACATGTTTTAGTCCTCTAGTTCTTTTGTGATTTCCTTTTCATTCTTTTCTACAAATTCATCTATCTTTACATTTGCACTTTCAACAATTTTGTTAGAGGCTTTATTGAGACATTTATAAGCCTTGATCTTGGTGGAATACCCTAGAAAGATTCCTTTATCACTCTTGGAGTCAAATTTTCCATTTCTTTCATCTTTTAAGATATAACATTGACTACCAAAATTTTTGAAGTAACTTACATTGGGTGTATATCCATACCATAGCTCATAAGGTGTCCTCTTGGTGTCTTTATTCAATTGTACTCTATTCAATGTGTAAACAATAGTACTAATAGCTTCCCTCCAGAATATTTTGGTGATGTCTTTCTCTATCATTAGTGTCCTTGCACAATCAACTATGGATCTATTCCTTCTTTTAGCAATTCTATTTTGTTGTGGTGTCCATGGTGCAGAGACCTGTCTTTTGATTCCATGCTCATTACAAAAGTTAGTGAATTAATCTTAAATAAATTCCCCTCCTCTATCTAATCTTAAGCATTTTATTTCTTTACCACTTTGTTTTTCAACCATTTCTTTGTTCCATTTCAACATCTTGAATGCTTCAGATTTATCTTTTAGAAACATAACTGTCATCATTCTAGAGTAATCATCAACAAAGAGAATAAAATATCTATCACCATAATACCTCTTTTTCCTCATAGGTCCACATAAATCAGTATGGACTAATTCTAGAATGGCATCAGATGTATGAGTTTTTCTTTTGAAACTAGACTTTGTCATCTTACCTTTTTGACAATTATTACACATGATATTATCGGGCTTGGTCATCGTCAGTAAGCCTCTTACATTTCTCTTTTTACTTATTTTTATCATGTTTTCAAGGTTCACATGACATAATCTTTTGTGCCACAACCATATTCTTGTGTTTCTAGCCATTAAGTAAGTGGTGTCAATATCATTCAGATAGAATAAGTTACCTTTTGTCTGCTCACTGGTTCCGATCATATTTCCTGATTCATTGAAGATATTTGCCTTCTTATTTTCAAATGCTACTCTATGACCTGAATTATTCAACTGAGAAACACTCAATAGATTATAATTCAATCCTTTCACCCAATAATCATTTTCACATTTTATCAGGTTATTCAAAATTATAGTTCCTCTACCTTCAATTGGACAAGGTGTTTCATTACCCATTCTTAGTGAACCACCATTATAGTATTCAAAAGTATCAAACTTTTGTTTGTCACTGGTCATATGGTGAGTGCAGCCACTGTCTATGATCTAGACATCATTTTTACTAACTTTAGATATGAGTGCAGTTTCTACATACCTTTCTTCATCATCATTTGAATCATCTTTTACTGCCACAAACACCATCTCGATGTCTTCATCAGATTCGGTGTCAGTATCATCATCTTTGTATTTATCTAGGTAACTGGCCTTCTTTCCTTTGTCCTTGTAGTCTTGGGTATCTCTTCTTTCTGATTGTCGGTTGCTTTTGTAATCACCTCTGTCATACTTCTTTTCAAATGACCTATCATTACTTCTGTCATCTTTTCTTCTGTTAGGACATCTTGCAGCAAAGTGTCCAATCTCTTTATAATTAAAACAAACAAGTGGTAATTTACCTTTGTATTTACCTTTGCCTCTCTGCATTCTTCTAGCCATAAGTGCTTCAATTTCATCAAGATCTTCTTCTTCACTTTCACTATCACTATCTTTTCTAATAGTGTGTTGATGACTTGTTTTACTTATTCTCAAAGAAGATTTGAATGAAGACTCTATGTTTGGTAAGACACTATTATCAAAATTGTTCATCTCAAATAAAATCAGTCTTCCAATCAAACCGTCTAGAGTAACACTGTTATTTTCTATTGCTCTCATTTCTTGTATGGCAGATACTCTAATAGTATAAGTAGGCAGTAAGGTTCTTAGAATTTTACTTACCACTATATCTTCATCTAGTACACCTCCAAATCCTTGGATTGCATTGACTACCTCTTTGATTCTTGTGTTGTACTGTCTAATTTTTTCACCTTCTTTCATTTTAAGATCATCAAAATCCCCTCTAAGGCTTTCTGCCTTGGCTCTTAAAACATTTATATCACCACCATGTAGAAGCTTCAATTTGTCCCACATATGCTTTGCAGTTGTGCATGCTTTGATATCTTCAAATTTAGCATCAGAGAGTGAGGAAGAAAGCTCTATCATCATGCAGTTGTGTTCATGCTTCTCTCTCATTTTTTCAACTATGGGCGCTCCTTTGGGCAACACATATTTAGTATCTAAGTATTGAGTAACATTATTTCCAATACCTGATAAGTGGAGTCTTATTCTGGTTTTCCATGAAGCAAAATTATCTTTTTTCAAATTGGGCACATCTCGTCTATTCATCTTGTGATCTTTAGCTTAGGTCTTGAAACCTTCTTTCTAAGCACACAATCTCTAATACCAATTGTTAGTAATAACTGAGAGGGGGGGTGAATCAGTGGCCTCAAAAATTAATCCTTAAATCAACCCTTAAAATGTATTACCACTTTTGAGCCTCTAGTTATATTCAGTCCTACATGATGAATGCCTTGAAATACTTATAACAATTTACTACTTGTTAGAATGCTTTGTAAAACCTTCTTCTGTATGTTTACCGATAAGCAGTCTTTCATTTATTGAAACACAGTAAATAACTAGAGTATACCGATCAATCCAGAATAACTTATGTGAAATGCAAAACAATAAAGTAATGAAACATAAACACATAACACATGGATTTTTAACATGGAAACCTCGTTAAAGGAAAAACCACTGGCACTGGTACCCCAAATTTTCACTCTTCTAAAGTGAGCTTGGTTAAGAGCCAACCCTGTTAAAGGTTAAAAACACACTGTTAGGTGTGACCTTGTTTGAGGATTTTAAAGATAGTTTGTCACCTAGTATCTGGCATCTAATGCTACCATCCTTGATCAAACACTCACTTGGCCTGTCAATAGGTATCGGGCATTTCCAATGCTACTTTCTATGATCAAACTTTTTGATACTCCTTGGGATGTATCTCAATTACAAAAGACTTTTAAGTCATGCTCAGTTAAGAGACTTGATGCTTCAATGGTTAAACTGAAACATTAAAGTGGTCTATTCACACATACAACTTGAATTGCAGATTTTTAGATCTATTATAAGTACATTACCTCTGTGATCAGTATAAACAATTCAATACATTTTCTCCACATTGTTCTGCTCTGTGATGTCATCTCACTATTCGTCAGTGTCTACAGAATCTATCTCTTTCCTCAGCTTGTTGATTAGCTCTGAATGAAGACTTTCTTCTCCTTCAGAATCTCTTCAGCATCTATTCTCTTTTCTCTTCACCCCACAATTCGTAATGAATTGGGTTGTCTCTTTATAGACATGATTCATAATTTCTTGGCTTTCTTGATCTTGGTGTGATCCATAATTCTTGCAAATTAGATTTAAAGAAAACTCCATTTTTATCTCAAAGAGATCTTCTTGCCAACTGGACAAAGCAACTTTAAATCCTTTACTTATCTTCGGCTTTATCTTGTCAATTAAACCAATGATAAGTATCAGTTAAGTCTATTTATAGCTCTTGATAGCTAAGCATTTTCTCATTTCTAAACTCTTTATTATGTCGGTCAACACTTCAGTTAGTCATTAGTGATAACTGACTATTCTGTCAGTGTGACTTCAATTTTCTTCAGGATCTCCATTCGTCAAGCAACATTGTAATTTTGTCCATCGGGTTACACTGTGCTTTTCTCGTTGGGAAACACTGTGACTTTTCTCATCGGTAATGATGTGCATTTTCTTGTTCGGTAACACTGTGACTTTGCTCTTTTACTCTGACTGTCGGTGTGCACTCCGTTGGTATATATAGTCACTTTGTGAATACTTGACTTAAATGCATTACTGATATCATAGCCTTTGATTCATCAGTTCTTTGAAGTCTTTGGTAGTATGTCCATGGTCATACAAATTATATCAAGTTGACATCAATGACAATTAATACATTAACTAATTTAATGCCTTACATGATCATCAACTTAACATATTCAAACATTCAATTAGTTATAGTTCATTAAGAGGTAGATGGATTGGCTTATTGTTTGGGTCAACTTTATGTGGTCATCTTGTGTTGCTGAAGGTCTGGTAATTTTGACGGATTTTCTCACATTGATGATTTGAGTAGATGGGTTGGGTTTTTCCTCCGTGTTTCATATATTTTGTAACCCTAGTTATCTTTCTATCTTTTCTCTCATCAATTGTTGTAGCTGGTGGCATTCTTCCTGAGCTTTGGTGGTTGTATTTTAGGGTTTCTTTTATCCCTAAGGTGGTCCAAATCTTGTGGCATCCTGGTAGGATAAAAGCATTTTTTAGTGTTTTTAAAGGGATGGAATTTTATGCCACAAAAGGTTGATATTCTTTAGATGTCATACCAAGAACTTGAATAGTGTTTTCGTTCTCAGTTTGTATGTACTAAATGTTTTAACAAGAATACATCTAAGCTCATTTACAAATTTCATGGTCCTTATGTTAATTGTCTTTGTTTATGGTTTTAGTATCCATTTGAGTTGAACTGTTAAGGACTGTTGAATTTATCAATTTATAAGGAAGATTGTTAAATTGTTTTAGGGTTTCTTCGAAGGAGAGAATTGGAGTCCTTAGAATAATTCAAGTGAATATGAATTTGTTTATAAATTTGATGATTATACTTATTGTAAGAATGTGGAATGATATGTAAGACATGTTCATCTCCAGAGGTTTTTTGCAGGTACATTTGGATAGGTGTTGTTGTTAAGGTTTTTTTGTATTCAAAGTGACTCCATACCCTAGGATAGGGCACTTGTCTTTTGGTGATAGAGTGTGTGGTTCCCATCATTTACAAACATCTTGTTTCATTTTAAAGGTTATGTTTAGTAAGTCAAGAAGTTGCAAAACAAGTGTTTTATATGAAATCCACCATGAATCTACTTAGTTATGCTTTGCATGAATATTTGAAAGCAGAGAATAGATATACCCACCTGAGTCTGTGGAGCTCAAAGTGTATAAGGTTGAATACCTTGTTAATGTTTTTATTTTTCTTACTTGGTTAGTGTTTTGGCATATAGAGAGTATACTTGTTTCACAGGTGTAAAGGACCAGCAAGAAAAACAAATAACAAAATCCTTGAATCTATTAATATCCTTTGGTGTTTATTTTGGTTTAGTATTCCATTTATTAACAACTATCTCATCCAAGACATTGGAAGCCTATGTCCCTTGGATAAGCAGAGGATTCCTAAGATTGGAGACTAGGGCATTCTCATTATCACTAGGAATATTAAGATCCACAAACATATTGTTCATTTCTTTCTCCTGAGGTTTCATTGAAGAATGAACTCCTTGAGTCTCTTCTTCCATAATCTCCTCTCTTTTTACCTATTTTTATCTTGTTTGTACTCTATTGTTATATCTATTTTCCCTTCTTCTAGGGTATTTTGTTTCAAATGAGCTTTTATCTTCTCCCCACTGGCATTTTCCATATGAATATCCTATCCTTCATTAGAGGTTGAAGTGGTGAAATCATCACAACCCTTATTTTTTCTTGATCTAAACACTTCTTCCACATTCTCCTTAGTCTTAGGCTCTTGCAGTTCCATCTCTCCCATATTTTATGGTTTCTTCTCCTCATTCACTAGTTGTATTTGATTCTTAGATTTTCGAAATCTCCAAACATTCCTAAGGTGACCATTTTTTTCATATCTGAAAAAAATATCATAGCATTCTCATATTCTAAGTTTTTCTCTCAGGTTCTAAACTTTGATTAGAGGCCAATGAAGGAAGGAAACACCAATCTCACACTGACATTGACATAGATCCTAGTGAAAATAAGCCCAGGCCTTTTGTGAGTTATTTTTTCCACTGCCAAGAGATATTTGAAAGACTCCACAACACCCCTAAAGACTTAAAAGTTCCAAAACTCCAAAAGGAGCCCCATGAGTTTAATCCAAGTTGGAGCTAAAGTACCCAGATCCCTATTGGAATCAAATCTTATTTTCCATTTGTGAAGACATAAAATATTATGATCATTTCTCCCATACATACATGGGCCACTAGTAAGAATGTAGATCAAGTCTTCTCTATTAAGAAAAATAAAAAGGAAGAGACTATTAGTTAGGACATCAATCGTAACATTTCATTTAAGTTTCTATTGGGAATTGATCCATTTTCTTAGTTGGTATATAGAAGGCCTAAAAGAGAGAATCTTACAAATCAAGCTGCAAAGTTCTAGCTTGACCATAGATTCCTTTAGAATCTCATTGGGGACAAGGACTATGGTACCATTGACTTTGCAAGAAGCCTCATACTTCTTCTCAGACACAGAGTTACCCATCTTGGGTGGTCTAGCACCCAACAGCTTGTCAACATAAGAAGAGGGGTTTTCTTCTTGATGGAAAGACTCTATAGAGGAGTCAGAATGGCCAACAATGATATTCTCTTTTTCATTCAATAGGGAGTCAACTTTAGCAACCAAAGGGTTTGGTCACAGTTGGATTTTGAGATTCACACCAACATGGAGGGACAAGGATTGGGAGACCCACGTTGGGTCTCCTAGTAAAACACCCATATGAATCTACAATAAACAACACATGAGTAGAGAAACAACAATGAAACCCAAGCAGAGCTTCACATTTTTTTATATGTTTTGGAGAAATTATTGCTCTAATGTTGCCAAAGTAATTGCATATTCATTGTTGATTGCATGGGAATTACTTGTGTTATTTTGGAGTGTTGCATGGTTTCTACATTTTCTCACTTAGAATTAGTATTTATTTATGTCAAGTAGAAGTATTTAAATAGATGAATGAAAGATAGTGTTGCTTGGTGAAATATAGTGAAACTTATGTTCGTGCCTTTCGGTACTTATTGATTCCAAGTAATAGTGTAAGCTTGGTCTGAACTCGCTTGGTCTGAACTCATTATAAGCACTTAATTTTAATTGGGAATGTTCATTTAGATTGCACCTGAATCATGTATTTGAGTGAATGTTAGAAATACAAAAATCATCCATGCATTTTTATAAGCTTACACCCTCCTATGCGTAGTTAATTTAAGGAACAAGGACTAGTTTAGTTCAACCTCACCATCAATAGGCTCTTGCATTGTTAGAGGTGGATTAGATTCCTAAACCTATTTATTTTTCATTTTATCTCATCAATAGTAGTTGAAGATCTCGCAATTCAAAATCATTCATCATTTGCAAATTTGATAGATTTCCATTGAATGAATAATGTAAGTGCCTCTGTGATTACCAAAAAATCACATCATTAAACTGATTTGTGTCCAATAAAAAGTTGCATGTTCAGAGTGTGAACCTTGGGATCACTTGAATTGATCACACAATATCTTACATTATTTAGCATTTGAAGTTTCCTTATTCAAAAGAGGATTTTGTATCTAGTGTTTCATCTTGGAATACTAAGTGTTCTACCCTAGACATGTTGGAGTGGTCCCAAAACTCACATCAACAAGACCAAATGATCAATATTGATCCACCTAAGTCGACAGTTGAGATCTACACAAAAATATTTCTAAGAAATATATTGATGTATACACATTAAAAACTACAACACTCAAGGGGGATTACTTAAATAAGATTCCTTTTAGAAAATAATCATAAAGTTGGAAAACTAGTTTCTAGTCTTGAATACAAGAAAAACCAATCATATGGCATAATTCACTATCAACAAAATGCAATGAATGATTAGAAAATTAGAGGATAGGAGCTAAGGAAAGGTAAAACTCTATGAACCAAGCCATAATTGAAGGACCTTAACGTTGACCTAAAGTTAAAAAATTTTAACATAGTGGCAAGGGAGATAAATAAAAGGGTGTAGTTATAAATATTAATTAATTGAAAAAATGGGGCTCACCAATTCGTATCAATTCAATTTTCATTGATGAAGAATAAAAAATAGTAATGAGATACAAAAGGTTGTTTCAAGGTTTAAGGGATAGAAGGATAATGAATCAAGCGTAAGGAAAAGAAATATAAAGCTAATTGTTAGGATAGAGAGTAAAAAGAATTAGATAAGGGAAATGAGAAAAAAATAGGGTGGAGGTGTGGAGATGTATGAAGAAGAGATGGGGGATTAGAACAAACTAATTTTTAGAATGGAAAAGCCTATTTTGTGAGGGGTATAAAAGGCTATAAAGAAGAAAAGAATGAAATAATTTATTCAAATATGACTTGAGGTTGAGAAACAATAATGTATTGAATAAGATGTATTGGGGATAAAAATGTTATTAAACGAAAAAATATATTAAGAAAATAGTTTTTATATACATTTTATAATTTCAAAAGTGAGGTATTGTTTTTGTTTATATGAGAAGCCATGCTAGTTTAAAATGTGATTCCAATATTCAACATGAGCATATAAATTATATCACATGTTTTTAATTTAAGCCCTTAGGTGTCTAACAAGACCTTGGAATGGAAAATAGTAATGCAAATGAAAAAGGTGAATATTTGTGCCCTTGATATCTATATATTGAAATAGTTTAAATATTTTGGAAGAAGTCTGTCAATCTAAAACTCTATAAAAAGATTGAGACCATGAGTTATTTGACTACATAAGTACTCAAGCCACTAGATTTTGATAGCATGTCTCCTTTTCAATTTTTGTTCCAATTTTTCTTGGGTAGGATTTAAGGGCCTCGTAGATCTTATGATATTGAAAAGTTGAAAATGACCCCTACAATCACTTATGTAATTTATGCTAATTGGAGTGCAAAACAATCCCTAGCCTTACAAACAAAGTAGCAATTAAGAACATGCTAGAGTTATGTGGATTCTAATCAAAGGAATAGTATACAATAGATACCCAAACCTCAATCATATATATATATA
>MU223845.1:1279163-1298316 GCA_018584345.1 Thuja plicata
GCACTATAGAACCAGAACAATTTGCCCTTCAAAGAATTTTGATAATGTATGCTCTGTACAATCCAAGATGTCACTTGTAAAGATAAAATACAAAATTTACAAAGCTCTCTTTTGGAAGCTTGAGACTGTTAGACCTACTCCCCATATCCAATATTGGTAGATAGTCCACATTCCATTCCTATAATGAAACACAAGTTGCATTTTCTGAGGAGTTCTAGGATTATTGGTCACAACGAAAATCTACCTCAGAGCCCTACTTTTCTTAGAACCTGACAGTCTAAGAATGACATAATTTTTTAAAAATCTGTTATGCTACTAAGGTATCTAATACTGTTCATTGAGCATACTACGTGATGGTGCTGTTGTCTTTTTCTTAGATTATGCTGATATTTATGAGCTACCAGTACAATGTGACCATTCTGTAACGTTAAACAATGCCACCTGTTTTTCCAAGATCTGCATGTTGTATTTGCCAGTGCAGCAGCTGAAGCCTGAGATTCTTAAGCATCTCGAATAAAAGATGGCCTACGTCTCCCATTTCTCTTTCCCTTTGGAACAGGTCCATCCCAGGGCAAGTAACAGCTAGGACTAGGTAACTCACTTTCTTGAGGACTTCTACAAATGTCCTCTATTCCTGTCCTTGTTTGAGTTGGTCCTGATGTAATCCCTAATCCAAATCTGGGGACACGTGCAGGAAGTTTCTTACCAGGATTGGGTGCACTACGGATATATTTCTCCTTCATTTCCATATATCTATGGCGCTCAATATAAACTTCATCATCTGTTGCCTGTTCATCCAAATTTGAAATTATTAGTGGCTGTAATTTTTTGTTTTCATGAAACAATATTGCATTTTACAAGATGGTGCTGAGTTCAAATCTTCTTCAATACAAAAATAAAATGAAACAATATTGCATTTTACAAGCCCACCACTAGGAAAAGAGAATGTATTTACCTCCTCACTTGTGTCTTCTGTGTTTTGATCCAGCTTCATTGAATCATCTATAAAACGCCAGTGAGGCGTCTCAATGAACCCATGCCTGGCTGGTTCAACATATACTGCCATTGAGTTACCCGGCATTACTACATTATTGATGTCAAAATCAGAAATGCGCCGGCGAGCAAGGCTTCCTGTTTGCACTTTGCTGCCTCTACCAACATGCACTTGGTTTCTAGATTTACTTATGGAAGTGGACATGGGATCTTGCACTGTCCCTTTTGGAGATTGAATTGACCATGAATTATGTGTTATGTTATTTGTAGAATTCCTTTTCACAAACTTCTTAAGCTGATTTCTCATTTTGATTATCCGTGATTGCAAATTCTCTATATTCCATAACATCAGCTCAATAGTGTTTTCACCATCTAGTGCCCCTGCAATCCCAAGGTGGAGATTGAAATCCCTCACATCTGACATTTTGCTTATCAATTCACCTTCAACTGCACAATTATGAGAATTTAAATTAATCTCAATAAATTATAATGAGTCAGGTAAGGAATGCAGCTAAGAATTCTACAAAAATACCTTCTAAATAATTAGCTAGATAAACAAGAATAAAGAAGCACGCTGTATCAAAACTTTAAACTTTAAACAGTATCTCATATTGGGACAATCAACACGTACCAAATACTACTGATGTGCAGTTCAAAACAATACCAGCATTAAACGTAACTAATACCAACTAATTGCAGCATGCTACATCCAATTGAGGGCAGGCACAAACCCAACCGACAGAATAGGAGGGAGAAAATCATGCCCAGTCAAATGAACGAAGAGGGGGGTGCACCAGCCCACCTCCTCTCATTGAAAACCAACTGAATGATGAGGAATACCACCATCAGTTCTAGTTCAAACTCTCAAAATGAGTGATGCCATAGGCAGATCCAGACATTTTTTGAGTCTTTTTTTTTTAACTTTTTATTTTAATAAAGAAATAAAACATCTTTCACTTAATTGATAAAACGTTTGCTCCATGTTCTACGATCCATTGCCATGTCATTTCTTTCGTTTTATGAACACATGATTCTGAACTTTTATATGTATATAGTATACCAGGACACCTTATCCTTTTTGGATCATTTCTACATTTGTGGGCAGAACTACAAACAAAAACATGGGAAGATGAACTTTTTAGTTTAGGATCAAGGCTAGGGGCATCTATAATTTTAGTTTTAAATTTTACTTGGAATAGATCTACATAAGACTACGCTGTCAATTCAAGTTTGGGGTTTGGGTTCAATGCAATGTTTTTCTAGAGTTCAGTATTGCTGGTGTAAATACAGAATTGGAAACACAGCTGACAATTCAAAATCATTAATTTGTTGTCAATTGTCAAATTTTAAATGTTTAAGAAAATTAATAAGGTTAAGGTTCATATCATAGTAGTATTACTCAGAATAGGGATTCATTTGGCAAACCAAAAGTATAAATGGACTTCAATTAATAGGATATGAATTGGGATAACCAAATAAATAAATGGGCTTCAATTAATAGGATATGAATTGGGATACTAAAAACAGTAATTCTTTTTTTAAAAGAGGAAAAATGCTGATTTTGTTATTTCAAGCCAAATAAAGAGGAATTAATGCATTTTAAAACTAGAGTTCAAGTCTTTGGGTGGCAGCTCCCAAAGGGCTTGTGGAAACTGATGCAGCACCCCTGGTTCAAACTCCGTAATGAAATAGGGTGGGGTCAAGGTGCAAAGCCGTTACAACAAAAGCCCAAATTAAGGCCTTTCAGGACATAGGCATCTTCATGGCGCATGCAATTTTTCATAATTTTTCTGTTTTCTAACCAAGCTGTGAATCCTTTGATAATTCTCTTTTAGGTTAGTTTTTTTTTAAAAGAATTCTATAGACTTTGACTAAGGTGTGGCCTGGCCAGCCAATTCAGCCCGAATATGTGTGACATACTCATCCAAGTCAGACTTGGACAAAGTTCAAAACATGGGGCTGCACTATATTTTATCATTTACAATGTTTATAATCTCTATACATCTTTAGTATGATAACAAAATCAAAATTTCTTCATATGAATGAATAATATATTTTAATTTTTAGTTCCCCAGGTTTTTAGTGGTTTACACTTTAAACTGAACTAAAAATTCCATCTACACTTTTCACTATCAAAAATATGTAAATTACATGCAACTATGTTCAAAACTACTTATTGTTGATGTTAAAAAATGAGTTAGGTGACCTAGAAAATAAAATTTGATATGACTAAAACGGATAGATGAATGAAGAGCAACCCTACTAAATGACAGTACTCTCTCAAATAAATATGAAATGATTTTACTGTTCTATAGAGGGCTTACATGAAAATCATATAAAATTATATAGTTTGGTTCCCAACTTTTTAGAAACAATGTGAGCATTCACTTCAAAACAAACCATGACTTTGCAAGGGTCGCATCTTTGTATTAGCACTATGTTCCAGCTAATCACCAGCTAGAGGAATTGTTTTTAACCACAATTATTTTCTTCCCTACAAGACTCACTCCACAGAGCAATCCTAAAATATTGAAGCATCATCTTGTGTTCCATTTACTATGGTTCATGAAATGCAACTTGATGTCAATATTTCGAGTAACAACTCCTAAATTTCAATCATATGATTTTCATTGGGTTATAATTCTAACAAATATGTAGTGGAGTGGAGAAACAATAATTAATGAAATTATCAGAAGTCTTTGTCATCCTGTATTGATTTTTGAGACTTGTTGGCTAGGTAAAATCCTCCTAGTAACAGACCACAAAAAGGCTGCCTGCCGCGCTGTGGAAACTCAAAGAATTCACACTCGACCAGGGATAAGGAAGAAACTTTGTAGATGAAGTTATCATCGTGGAGATTGGATTCAGCGTGCACCATTAACAAAATTTGCCTACCAGTTTTTGTTCTCATGTTTGTTCAGAAATTGTTACCAAAAATGTCTTCCCAGCTGGCAGGGGCTGCATTCCCATTTAGGACACAGCTTGCAAATTCATATGGATCTTCCCCAGCCTAAACAACATTTTTTGTCAAACCGAATAACTTCAGCCACGGATTCAAGCCATAATAATACTTTGCTTTCTAAGCCATGACTTTGCAAGGGTCACATCTTTGTATTAGCACTATGTTACAGCTAATCACCAGCTAGAGGAATTTTTTTTAACCACAATTATTTTCTTCCCTACAAGACTCACTCCACAGAGCAATCCTAAAATATTGAAGCATCATCTTGTGTTCCATTTACTATGGTTCATGAAATGCAACTTGATGTCAAGATTTCGAGTAACAACTCCTAAATTTCAATCATATGATTTTCATTGGGTTATAATTCTAACAAATATGTAGTGGAGTGGAGAAACAATAATTAATAAAATTATCAGAAGTCTTAGTCATCCTGTATTGATTTTTGAGACTTGTTGGCTAGGTAAAATCCTCCTAGTAACAGACCACAAAAAGGCTGCCTGCTGCGCTGTGGAAACTCAAAGAATTCACACTCGACCAGGGATAAGGAAGAAACTTTGTGGATGAAGTTATCATTGTGGAGATTGGATTCAGCATGCACCATTAACAAAATTTGCCTTCCAGTTTTTGTTCTCATGTTTGTTCAGAAATTGTTACCAAAAATGTCTTCCCAGCTGGCAGGGGCTGCATTCCCATTTAGGACACAGCTTGCAAATTCATATGAATATTCCCCAGCCTAAACAACATTTTTTGTCAAACTGAATAACTTCAGCCACGGATTCAAGCCATAATAATACTTTGCTTTCTAATTTTCAAGAAAGCCATAGGATGCACTTTGGAAGATAACCAAAAACAGGCTAGAACAAACTTAATAGTTTTCCCCTAAGTTTTGAAACTTTTGGGCCTGTCGAGTTAATGCGGAGTCCGAGTTTTTCATCTGTGCTTTAAAGTATTTACTATTTACAACATCCCTTAAGGACAGGTGATGAAGAAAATATAATAAAATTGATAAATACACTGTTACAATCTGACTCCTCAAACCATGTCATAGTTGACAACCTAGCACTAGATCAGTGAGAAGTGCTTCTTTCTGTAAATCAGCTTCTTTAAGCCATGGTGGATATTATATTCGATAATGGCTGGTTGAATCCAACTCTTGTAGTGACGGAGTTGAGCCAAATGGCTACCTAAGGTCTTTGGGATCATGATCTTGTCCCACTATATCTTCCACATTTGACCAAGTAACTTGCTAAAAAGTGCCATCACTGTACGGACTTCACAAGCTGGTGCCAGCATACCAGTTTACATCACAGCTCTACATATAAGAGTACAACTAGCGCTGCATGGTTTGTTGAGCACTCCGCCATACAACATATTGGCTTCTCAACCTCTATCATGCGACCCTTAGGATCGTCTCCCTATGTTAATCCACCAACATAATACATTCTGAAATTTCTATCGAATAGGTTCCTACTAATAAGCCTCCCATAAATTATTTTGCTAGAATATCTTCTGTAGTTGTATTGTTTGTGGGCAGTGACCACCTTCATGAATATTTTTTGGAATCCAATATATATTCAAATATGGCACCTTGTCTGTATGGTCCACAAAGTTCAATCACTTGTATCGCCATTGACCTGTACATGCTTTATATAGTGCATGACATTCAATATGTGATGCTGATCAGTGTGTCAGTACTAAGTTTTCCATACTACTTCCAACTAAAGAACCTATTGCAAAGTTCAAATTGGTTTTGCCCAAAGTTCCACATTCCATGGCTCTCTAGACAAAGACTCTTTGTTAGTACTACATTGTGGAACGACGAGTTTACGATTCTTCTGTTCTAGCTGAATCAGCGAAACATCGGCAATCAAAACCTTCCTCCTCTTTAGTACCACTGAAACTATGGAAATTTTTTCCTGATATTACATGATTTATCTCACTTTTGTTCTCTACTTGTTGATTAGGAGTCCAACTTTTCTTCTTAGGGAGGATGAAGTAGATGGTATAAATTAAATTTTATGTTTCATTAGTATGTTTGTAATTGACTGTGCATTACTATTGATCTCTTGTTGGCTTGTGAGTAGTTGTCAGGAGTTGGTGGTTAGTGGTTGTTGATGGTTGTGTGGCAACCATTAGGAACTTCAACAGGTTTCACATAGACTAGGAAGCGTTCTGATTTGGAACATGATACTCCTTGGTTTACATTTGGACTGTACAAGCACTACCTTGAATGGAGATATAATTGATCTTCATCTATAGTTATTACTTATTTGGTATGTCATGTTATACTCTATCTATATTGCATTAGTAGAGTTATAGTTTGGGAGTAAACAAAACAACCAATGTTTTCCAACCATCTTATATTTCCCTTAGAATGATAACATGCTGATTATCCTCTACAAGAGGTGAGTATAGAAGTTGGATTTAAAGTAATCTTTAATTAGCAATTTTACTCATTGAAGAATGAATGAACTACATGATTCATGAAGTTCCGCATTTGATCTATGGGGCAAATGTTAAATTGTGAAGATTCTCTCTGCTCCACATAATCATCCCTAATGATTTCACTCCATAACCTCTCCTTATATTTATATAATCCTGCAGAAAAAAATTATTGAAGAGATTTGATAATGATTTACTTCTTCTTGGTCATGATCAATTTACTCCCTTTAGAAGACAAACTCTCTTTCATAGAGATTTTCTCTTCACTTCTACTCCAAGGAAAGTTCCATAAAACATTGCTATATTGTTGAAAACTTCACCTAGAGTTTCAAAAGGGACATATTATAGACTGGAATATCTTGAAATGCAACTTTAGCAAGATAAATTCTTTCTTTTCTTCAGTTTTGATTGAATCCTAAAAATTACAGAATTCTAGAACGCCTCTTGGGATCAAGAGAGGTATGCTTACAAAATAAGTGTTTTGAAGATAAGCAATCTTAGACCCCAAAGTTCAACTAACACATTCTTGTTTGTTGGCTGCTACTTCTAAGCAATGGAATTCGATTGTTGGGTATATGGTTTTTATTCTTCTGCCTTCTCATATCTGGGTATATGGTTTTTATTTGATAGTTGGGGATATGCTTTATAAACCTTGTTCCATTTGATGAGGACTCACCTCCCAAAAGTGTAACATCTACAAACTGTAGATTTCTGAATTTGCCCAGTAGTTAAGGATACCTTTTACTCATATAGGTTTCTATCCACTTGCACCTTATTAATGGTTCAAGCTAGAATCTCATTTACTAAAATTCAGAAAAAATGTGTGCAAAAGCAACTCCAAAATCATTGCCGTCACACTATTCTGAAAAAAAAAACTGACAGCATTTATCCAAGAAACTACAATTCACCTTATTATACACTTAATTCATGTGCAACGCAATCAAAATCCTAGCTTTCTTCCCACGAGAATGCAAGGTTTCTTGAGCAACTATAAATTTAGAACGCTGCATAATGGGGACATGATATTTTTAAAAATACCCTTCATTAAGTAATAAAGATGGATACATGGATTTTATAATTATAAGGTGGCACACAATTTGGAGACGTTGGGAATTGAAAAAACTAATTAGTCTTTTTCCGATGAACTAATCCTCTTGGAAATTTACTACTTTGGTTCAATGTCTAAAAGTCATAAGCCACTCTAAGATAACACACTTCGAGCATATATTGATTGGCAAGGTCAGGAGCCAAGATGGAAAGATTTTCCCATTCCGCCTAATCAGAATAACGAGAATAATGTAGCCAGAAACCAACTACTGAAGCATTCATTCAAGGGACTAAGTTTTTCAGCCTCTCTAAAGAAGATGAAATCATTTGGTTCCCCAATCCCTCTGGTTGCTTCTCTGTTTCTTTGGCTTTTAGTATGAATGTTACTGAAGCCTTTATGCCATCTTTCAATTTGCAGCTGATTTGGAACTGCAGGGTTATACCCAAAATTAATTGCCTTTGGTGGTTAGCAGTCCATAACAAAATCTTAACTATAGACAACCTTGTGAAGAGAGAGTTTCAGCTTGTTAACAGGTGTATTCTCTGCTGTGTTGAAGAAGAATCTTTGTACATCTCTTCTTACATAGTACTAGTAGCATTTCCTGTGAGGTATGGGTAGACTTTTTGCCGCCCTTGATGTTTAATGGGTTGTGCCGTGGACTCAAAAAGAGTTTATTATCATCTGTATGAATAATTTCCCGTTCACTCATCCTATGATTAGAGAATTATGGAATCAAATCCCCCCTTTCCTAGCTTGGGGTTTATAGAAGGAGCGGAATAATAGCATTTTCAGGGTGGAAGTACGAAACAACAAAGATGTTTTTGAATCTGTTAAAAGTGGCATCAAAGAAAACATAAATGCGGCTAAGATAAGATAATGCATAAGCTTTCTTCCCATCTTGAGTTAAAAATTAGTTGTAAATGGGGAATTTCTCAACCCATGACCAAGGTCAAGCCAAGTAAGAAACTCTTGAGAAAACAAATAAAATGAAAAATCTGTATAATGGTTGGATCATATTGAACTCTGATGGATGTAGTAAGGGAAACCTTGGTGTTGCAATGGTTGGTGGTATACTTAGAGATGAGAATGGGAATATGATTAAATGCTTTGTTAAAAATGTGGATGTCAAATCTAATAATGAAGTAGAAGCAATTATTGTTTGGTGAGCTTGGGTTCCAAAAGATGGAAATTGAGGGAGACTCTAAGTTAATCATTAATCTGCTTTAGAACTTTTTATTCCTCCTTGAAAAATAAGAAACTTTATTGATGATTGTAGATCTCTTCTGCCTAACTTCACTCACTTGAAGATCTGTCACACTTTTTGTTGATGCTCTAGCCAATTTAGGCCTTTAGTTTAATGATTGGCATTATTGGCTATTCAATGCTTATCTCCAATAGAAGCTTAAAGATCTTCTATTTGTTGAGAGAAACAATTGCATATGCATAAAATCAGGTTTTTAATAATGTTCATGCCATAATTTAAGCATTAGCATTTTGCATAAAGAGGGGCTTTTGTGTTTGATGTGCGGGAGATCTTGCAATACGATTAAAGTTTTATCTCAGATTTATCATTTAGATGTTGTGGGTTATTATCCATTTGTTCATCTGACCCCCTCTAATTATCATTTTCCTAGCTCAGTTTACAAGCAACCTGAGGGGAGAAGATTTCTTAAAGGCTCAAATAGTTTAAAGGATATTAAGGATATTGCTTTTAAAAATCTAAACATTACTAGACGGCCACATAAAAGACTCCCTAATCTCCATGTTGGGATTAAAAGTTTTATAATGACCTTTCATGCAAGAAGGTATTACGATGAGTAATTGGTAAAAATATGAATGAATGTTCTTATTAAGAAGAGCGAAGTTCAATAAATAGGCTATACAAATTTGACAAAGAGGCAAGTTTCTAAAATAGAAACTACCAGAAAGATCAAAGAAGATTTTAACAAGATATTTACAGCAAGTTAGAATATTGAGCATTAATACTAAAAATAATAAAATATTATTCTAATACCCTCTCTTAATGCGCAATCTATAAACTACACCAATAGACCCCCTAAATTTTACAAACTTATCGGAACTGAGAGGTTTGGTGAAAATATTTGCTGGCTGCTCCGAGGTAGGAACATACAGCAACTGAATGGATCCGTCTTCAACAAATTGTTGAATGTAGTGACAATGAAGTTCTATGTGTTTGGTTTGTTCATGGAAGACGGGATTCTTGGCAAGTTTGAGCACTCCCTGATTGTCTGAAAACAAAGGAGTCGGACCGGTTTGAGATATTTGCATATCTGCAAGCACCTGGCGAAACCAAATTGCCTCACAAGTTGCCTTAACAACTCATCTATACTCTACTTCAGTCAAAGAGAGAGCTACCGCCTACTGCTTCTTACCAATCCAAGTGACAGCACCAGATCCCAGACTGAACACATATCCAGAAGTTGATTTCCGGTCATCAACTGAGCCTGCCCAATCTGAATCTATGAACCCACTGAGTCTAGGATCATCACACTTAGTGTAAAGAAGGCCATAATCTGAGGTTCCCTTCACATAGCGCAGGACACGCTTTGCTGCTACCCAATGATCAACCCTAGGGGCTGTCAAGAAGCGTGATATGTAGCTCACTGCAAAACTGAGGTCAGGTCTAGTGGCAGTGAGATAGATGAGACTACCCACTAGTTGCCTGAATTGGGTTTCATCTACACGAAGAGAATCAGACGTGGCGGACAATTTTAGGCCAGTCTCCATAGGTGTGGAGGTAGGTTTGCAATCCTGCATTCAAAACCTGTCAAGCAAGCTTCTGGCATACTTAGAATGAGAAAGGAAAATGTTGCAGTCAGTCTGCCAAACCTCAACACCCAAACAATAATGAAGAAGCCCTAGATCTGTCATATCAAAAGTGTTGCACAAATCCTATTTGATTTCGGAGATCAAATGTGTTGAATTCCCAGTAATAATCAAGTCATCCACATAAACAACAAGAAAGAGAATATCATTAGCAAAGTGTTTGATATACAGATTACTGTCTGAAGGACTACGCTGAAAGCCACGAGTAACCAAGTACTGATCAATTTTTATGTACCATGCCCGAGGAGCCGGTTTAAGGCCATAGAGAGCTTTCTGGAGTCTACACACTTTGGGTTCTGAACCGGCAATCTTGAAACCAGGAGGTTGCGTCATGTAGACTTCTTCCTGCAATTCACCATTGAGGAAGGCACTCTTCACATCCATCTGGTGGACTTTCCAACCATACTGAGCTGCAATAGCGAGAAGAAGACGAATAGTACTCATCTTAGCAGTGGGAGAAAACGTCTCCTCGTAGTCAATGCCTTCTCGCTGTGTGAATCCTCGAGAACCTAATCTGGCCTTATATTTGTCTAAGGTACCATCTGCATGATACTTGACCTTATAGACCCATTTATAGCTAATGGGTTTCTTCCCTTGAGGAAGATCTGAAAGAACCTAGGTGTGATTCTTCTGAAGGCTTTGGAACTCAGCATCCATTGTTTGTTCCCATTCTGGAATTCCTTTGGCCCCGGCATATGCTTGAGGCTCATAGATACTGCGGATGTTAGCCATAAGAGAAAAATTGACTGTGTTACGCTGGATGCCCTTATTTCTGGAAGTTCTACCCTCAATGAGCTCATCAGGATGAAGATCATTGATGGTTTTAGCCCACCATTTTGGCCGAAGAGTAGAGGTGCCAACATTAGGAACAATAGGAATAACTGGAAGAGGAAGCAGATCAGGATCAGGAGCATGGGCAAGAGGAAGGTTTGCATCTTCCAGAGGAAACTCAGGTAGTGCATCATCAAAGACAGAGTTTGCATCATCCCTCCCATCAGGTGAACCAAAGGGAAGACCAATACCCAAGTCAGAAGCCTTCAAAGGCTGATCCTTAGAATGATGTTGAGACGAGGAAAATTGAAATGGTCCTCGGTCTTCATAAAAAAAAACATCACGACTGAAGATAAGACGATCAGTGTCTACATCAATCAGGCCGTAAGCCTTATGGTTGTCACTGTACCCTATAAACATGAGCTTCTGACTCTTGGAATCCAACTTAGTGCGCTTGGCATCAGGAATCCACACATAAGATAGAGCCAAAAAATTTCAAGTGGTTGATCCTAGGTTTGCGACCAAACCATGCTTCCTCAGGAGTCTTATTTTTAACAGCATGAGTGGGTGACCTATTAAGAAGATAGATTGTTGTGAATACTGCTTCTGCCCAATATTTCCTAGGAACGTTTCTATGTTCCATCATAGACCTAGCCATCTTTGTAATGGTGCGGTTGCGACGTTCTACAATGTTGTTTTGCTAAGGGGTGTATGGTGTGGTTAACTGACGTTTTATGCCATGAGTATCACAGAGAGTAGAGAAGGCAGAAGAACAAAACTCCCCCCCATTATCAGACCTAAGAGTAATAATGGAAGAACCAGACTCTTTTTCTACTAAGGCCTTAAATTTATGAAATGCAGTAAACACATCTGATTTCTGCTTAAGGAAATACACCCACATTTTACCGTTGAAATCATCAACAAAAAGCAAGAAATTCCTATACCCAGTAACAAAAGTAGTACTCATAGGACCACATCAGCGTGGACCAGCTACAGTACCATAGAGGCTCGCCATGAGTCACCATCCTTGAATGGTGTCCGGTGCTGCTTCCCAGCCTGGCAAGCTTCACAAACTCGATGATTCTGAGTTTGAATATCAGGTAGGCCATGTACTAAGTCTTCACGAACAAGCTGTGCAAGATAATCAAAATTCAGGTGACCATATCGCTGATGCTAGAGATTGGTGATAGAGGAAGAGTGTGCTGTGAAGGCATGCTCAAGAGAATCGCCTGTGTCCACAAGTCTATAGAGACCATGATCCTTAATGCCAACAGCTATAGTAGTGCTAGAAGCACGATCAACAATCGAGCACTTATGTGCACTGAAAACAACATCCAACTGAGGAGAATGCCGCATAATCTAACTGACTGAAAGGAGATTAAGTTCCATACCAGGAACATAGTACACATTGAGGAATATGAGATTCCTTCCGCCAGACTGTATCTGAGCGTTTCCCTTGCCGACAATAGAGTACTCTTCACCACCTCTAAAAATAACTGAGTCGGTGTAGGAAGAGAACTCAACAAACCAATCACGCCTGTGAGTGAAATGACGAGAAGCACCAGAATCAATGTACCAGGTAGAAGACTTCAAATGATCTGCAGGTCTTTTAGCCATGAAGGCATAAAAGGCAGATTCTTGCAGCACTGTGTGCTCAGCAACATTGGCTTGAGGCTGAAACCCTCCCTGCTTCTGCTGCTCGGAAGCCAGCCTGGTACGACAATCTTCGATCATATGACCAAATTTGTGACAGTAATTGCACTGCACCTTTTTCTTAGAACCATCCTGAGATTGAGAAGAGCCCTTCTGCTGAAAGGACTGATATGACTGAAATTTGCCTTGATCCTTGTGAAAGGATTGGGCTGCAAAGGCCTACTCTGAGGAGGATGAGGTGGCATTGCTACCAAACTGTTGTTTCCAACGATCCTGCTGCAGAAGTTTGGTGCACAACTCTGGGAATTTCAGGTCAACATTAGTCGAAGTAATGTTGAGAGTCTCTATGAAGTGCTCATAAGATTGTGGTAGAATTTTCAGAGTAATGACTACCATATCTTCTTCCTCCATCTTCCAACCGATAGCTTCAAGTTGATCGCGAATGTCTTTAATCTCCGTGAGATGCTCCTGTAAGGACATGCGTTCATCCATCATGATGGAGAATAGCTGGTTCTTCAGAAAGAACGCACGACTCTTGTCGGATGTCTCATGCAACTCCTTTAAATACTTCCAGTTGTCGGCAGCAGACTTGCCAGAGGGAATCTGAGCCAACTGATCATCTATGACAGAGAACTTGAGAAGCATAACAACTTCTCGATTCTGATCGTCAAACTTGTCCTGATCTGTTGGGACGGAGGTCGGACGAGTCTCTGTGCCTAGAACAAGCTCATCTAGGCGACGGTACTCGAAGATGGTCAACATGCGCTACTTCCAGGTATTATAATTGTGGTTGTTGAATCGTTGATTGCCTTCCAACATTAAATTGGTGAGTGACTCCATCTTGCACGCTTCCCAATGTAGAAAAAGCGAGAAATAGAGAAGAGGCGCGAACACAGAATTTGAAACACGAATCCCAATGCAGAGAACAAAGGCTGAATCAGGTACAGACTTCAAAAAATGATGAAATACAGCTGGCACAGATTTCAAGAAAATTTTCGCCTGACCCAGAAAAATTTGACAAGGACCCAAAAGAAATCTGGAAAACCCCAGAAGGAATCTGAAATCGGATTTGAAATCCCTTGGCACAAATTTTGAGGCACAAAAAACGATGCACCCAAATTTTTTTGGAAAGCAACCTAGTTGAGCTCTTGAAACCCAGAAGGAATCTGTAGGAAAATTTGGAATTTGGCACGGAAAATGAGAGTTTCAAAATAAACCCTAGCCGACTGTAAAAAGTTTCAGAAATGGCGGATTGCAGAGAAAAACGACCATGAATGAGGTCGTTTGAGCCAGAAGAATCGTCGTCCTGCAAAAATGACCAAGAGAATGGTCTAGAAATGGCGTCGAGCAGGCTGTAGAAGACCAAAAGATTCTCAAGTTTGCAGAAAGATCCCAGAAAAAACAATGTGGGGGATTGCTAGGAAAAATGGGACCAGAAAATAGCGCGAGGAAGAGGCCTAAGATTAGTTCCAAAACAATGCGCGGGATTCTATTAAAAAACGGCCCACAAAACTCAGTAAAAACAAATCGTTTTTCAGAAGACTTAAAAATTTCAAAAATCAAAATTTTAGAAAAACAAATGCTTAGTTTTCAAGCTCTGATACCATATTACGATGAATAATTGGTAAAAATATGAATGAATGTTCTTATTAACAAGAGCGAAGCTCAATAAATAGGCTATACAGATTTTACAAAGAGGCAAATTTCTAAAATAGAAACTGCCAGAAAGATCAAAGAAGATCTTAACAATATATTTACAGCAAGTTACAATATTGAGCATTAATACTAAAAATAATAAAATATTATTCTAATAGAAGGTTGTACAAAAGTATTCATAAGGGGCATGTTTACAGTATAACTAAATACCATTAGTCATTCTAAATATTACATTCAGGGCTTCATTAATCATTCCAATAGTTGGATTATTGTAATGATTTGTTTCACACATATCATCCTCAGGAGATATATTTCAACGATGAATTTTATTAGAAAGTTCACTAGTTTCTTTACAACAGTTCAATTCCTTTCTACGACACTTGTGCTAGCCATTCTGCTTGTGATTCTTTAAGGTTCTTTATGTCTTTGGCGTTCTGTTAGGCGAGTTTCTAGTGCAAGAGGTTTGCTAAGATGGGTGGTCAGAGATTGCGGGTTGAGCACATTACCTCTGTCTCTCTAAAGAAAACCGTTGAATTTTGGGCTATATTTAAGAGTGGCAGTTTAACCTCCTCCTTCAAAGTGATGAAAGAGCACAATGATGAGCTAACGACTCAATTTGTGAATAGCTGGCAATTTTGGTGTTTTCCAGATTGGAGGGGTCAGAATTGAAGTCACCGAGGAGCTCATTTCTAAAGCTATCGGTTTGAGCTGTTAAGGAGCTAAGGTGCCTCATCTCAGTCAAAATTCTTATCAAGACTAAATTCAGTCATTTCTAGAATAGGGGGTTGTTGTGAGGTTTTCACGCCATCGCCTCATGAAACATGGGGACCCCCCTCTTTTTTCTTGCCTTTCAGTAGGTGCCAGTTAAGTTTGTTGTAGGTGTTAGTGCCTGGGTAGATTGGCAACATTTTCAAAATCTGAGCTTTGGTGAGTGAGAGAGAGAGACAAGGAATTAGTCGTGACAAGCAAGGAGGTTGGACTTAGAAAAAATCAGACTTAGTGGAATTTTGATCATGTGGATTAGCAATTGAGTGGAAACATGAAAAAATGGTGGCAATTAATGAGCCAAAATTTAATGCCTTTGTAAGGAGGCCGACTGAGGTGTAAATGCAAATTAACTTGAAATGACAAAAAAAAGATCAGATTCGAATCATTAAGTTATCTTGAGTTGAAATGAATTTTGCCTAAGTTTACATATATTTCCACCTTAAGCTTCAAATTCGCCTAACTACATGGTGATTTCCACTTCACTTTACATGTACTTGCCTAAGTTCATGGTGATTTCCACTGATCATTGGATGCACTTGCCTAAGTCAAGCCTAATTTCCACTTTGCATTTTAAATGCTCACCTAAGTGGGTGATGTTTTCCACTTCACATTTGCAACACCTTGCCTAAGTCGATGTGAGTTTCCACCTGGCAATTGCATGTTTTGCCTTAATAGCCTTGCATTTCCACTCAAGGATCTCAAATTTTGCCTAAGTCATTAGTGGTTTCCACTTGATGCAATGAGGTTTTGCCTAACTAGGCAGTGGTTTCCACTTGCTGATTAATGGTTTTGTCTAACTCTCTAGTGGTCTCCACTTGACGTTTGATGGTTTTGCCTAGGTGTATAGTGGTTTCCACTTTTGGGATTTTAACCTTTGCCTAACTTACTAGTGGTTTCAACTTGGTGATCGATGGTTTTGTCTAAATCAAGAGTCGTTTCCACTTGGTGATTGGTGGTTTTGCCTAGCTTGGTAGTGGTTTCCATTCCAAGATTTATAAACAATTTCAACCATAAGTCCAGCCCAGCTCTCATCGAGATTAAAAAAAATGCTTTGAAATTGTGAAGTTTATTGGGGAATCAACTTTGTAAATAGAGTTGGAGTCAAATGCCAATGGTGCGAATTACATGAAGAGAGAAAAATGGAATTAAATGAGTAGATCAATTTGAATTGAGAGGCTATGAAGTTAATGACATAGGGAGGGGTCGATCTGAATTGAAGGCATGAATTCAATCATTAGGAGGTGTTAACACTCAAAATCGCACCCTGATCAAGTTTGATGAATACTCGATTGATTTTGAGGAACATGGAAACAAACCAAGGTTGTGGGTAACCTATAGCTGGAATGAATCTTTGGGTGAAGGCCGGCTTCCTGTCTGGTACTTACTTGAAACCACCTAAAACTAAACCTTTTGCTGGAGGAAAGAGGTAGAAGGATGAATAGAAATAAATCTAACTCCTAAAGGGTGATACACCAGAAAATTATGTTCTGAGATCCACAAATATAACAGACACAATAAGAAAGGCAACATATACTTCTTTGCACAGTCCCACTAATTCATAATCTCTGCATAATCAATTTGTAAGAAGGCTTGTAACAACAGTCTCTAAAAGGAGAAAGGATCTCTCACAATCTGGAAAACTGATTAAACACAACTCACAATCTGCAAAGAAAATATGACAAAATACTGCATAAAAGTACCCACATGCAATACAGATTTGAGGATAAATGATATCACAGAAATCTGCACCTACACTAAGCACACAATAACAGACCAAGTGAGGAAGGCATAAGCTATAAATCACATAACAAAGGTGTCCTGAACCTGTATATCTTTGAAAATGGGTTACAAAATCTCTTTGCTCTTGTTAAGAACTTAGAAGAACAGTTACAAAAACAACAAGCCAAAGGAAAAAAAACTCCTGAACAATGAGTCTTCAACTCATATTTATGCTTTCATGTGCCAACTGCATCATTAATGCTAGTAATAAATTCTGGGTCGGATTTAGCCTATCCAGCCACCTTTTAGCCCTTCAAAAGTCTATAAAAATGCAATTTGGTGACCCAAAAGTCATGCCCAAATAATATCATCATAAAGACTCCCTCATAAATGCAGTCTTTATCCTTCAAACAGCCCATAAGGAGCTTCTGGAAAATAATAACTGTCTGCTGACTTTAACAACTGCAATTTCTGACTTTGAAGACTTTGCAATAATTTTGTCAAAATATCCCTTTGACCTTTAAAAGTAAAATAAAATATCTTATTTTGTATTTTAATTTATTAAATAGTTTATAACTCATTCACCCAATAAATATCAGAGATATCAATTGAATAAATGAATTATAAAATATTTAATACTTCATTTATTTTAATGATAATTATTACACAATTTATCATTTATCATTTTTAATAAATATTTAGCTATATTAATAACAGTTATTAAGTGATAATTTAAACCTCTTAATAATGTTATTAGTATAACAAAATAATAATTAAACATAACAAATGATAAGTTATTAATAATTACTATTAAAATAAATGAAGAAAAATAAAAATAAAATATCAATATTACTTCCTATGTCTATATCGTTTTTTAGAACAATATCAATACCAAATGACTTATAACTATATCAATTGTATGGGTATTGTAAAAAAAAACGGGCATAGTTGGATAAAAAACATAAGTGATAAACATATCACTCATACATTTCGAGCTCCTTGCAAAGCTTAAAAAAGAAGGAAAAGGCAATGAAAGTGTGCGAAATTTTGTTTAGGGTATTCAAAGCCTAAATACGCTTCCTTCACATTTTATTATTCATTTTCTCCTTCATGCTATAGCTGCTTGGTCTCTAGCCGCCGCCTGTGGAAAGATGAGGGTTTGGAAATCTTGTTGTAGATGTCTTTGTAGCTGCCGTTGTAGGCCGCCACTATGCATGGATTTTGCTTGGAGATCAAAGACTTTTCCTTTACAGACCAAACGCACCCATTTCACCTTCACTTTCTCATTTTATCTTTTCACATTTGTTCTCTACGCTTGGGGATGTTTCCATGTATGCTGAGGGTTTCGAAAGCTTTGAAAGTGGTTTGAAGCTTTTGCTGAAGATTTCTTGGATCCTTGTGCAAGCTGCGACACACTATAGGTGATTTTTCCTTTACCCCTGTTGTGTTAATGATCGAGCTCAATGTATGCCGCTATGAGGATTTTCATCTACACAGAAATTAGTAGAAAATTTTGTTACTTGTGTATATTTTAAGCTTTGAAAGCTATTGAACTCCATGCCTGTGACTTCTTTGTTCAAACCCTCAATACCATTCATGCTTAAACTGTATATATACATGTTCATCGTTCCTGTATTTTCAGGCCACTGATTTTGCTCTTGATATTTCATATTCACCTTCGATTTGGTAGCCCTTTTGCCCTTATACCAGCATTTAAACATCTCATTAATGCTCTGCACTTCTGATTTCATATTTTGGAAAACAATATTAATCATTCTAAACTTTGAAATCAACAATTTAAAATGATGGAGTTTAGATTATATTTGTTTTCAGAATTTTGGCCATGAAATTAAGAAACTCAGATCCACTTGATGGGTGTGCTTTCTGTGTTGATCATGGAAATGACCTTGGGGTCACTGCTGAAAGCTTTATGAAATATTACTTAAAAATGCACTAAGATGACCGTCCTTTGATATGTATTTAGCATTGCTCTGTATATTTGAATCTGAGGTTGTCCTCTTGATATCTATCTTAAGTACACAAAGCATGAATGCAATGCAACATTCATGACTGTAGTAGTACATGGCAGCAAACTTTGGGCATTTACCTGGTGATTGGTGCACTCTTGGATGAATTGGTTGTTCGTCATGTATTTTCATTGCCTTAACTGTACTTGCCCCATACAAAATCAGAGCATACTTTTACCATATATTTCTGCTCTCTACATGTTTAAGTTGTTCTTGAGATATGTCTTATAACACTGATATAAGACCCCATAATTCAAGCATTACCTT
>MU223845.1:1306907-1331487 GCA_018584345.1 Thuja plicata
TGCATTGAGCAGAAGGCTGCTCACAGTCCAAGAAGTTCAGCTACAAAGCATAGGTATTGATAGCTTCAAAGACCTATATGCTGAAGATGAAGATTTTGCCCAAATCTACAAGGTATGCAAAGAGTTTGAAAACAACTTTCATGGTGAGTTTACTGAATATACCTTGCAGAATGATTTATTGTTTAAAGGAGGTCAACTTTGTGTTCCTAAAGGGTCTATGAGAGAGAATTTGATTCAGGAAAAACATAATGGAGCACTTAGTGGTCATTTTGGAATCGGTAAGACTCAAGAGCTAGTCACTAGGTTCTATTTTTGGCCTAGAATGAATAGAGATGTTAGATTGTATGTTGAGAGTTGTGTAGTGTGTCAAAAAGCAAAGGGCACATCTTCTAATGCAGGTCTTTATCAGCCACTTCCAATCCCAACCAGACCATGGGAATGCATAGGCATGGATTTTGTAGTTGGTTTGCCAAGAACAAGGCAGGGATATGACAGTATTTTTGTTGTTGTAGATAGATTTAGTAAGATGGCACATTTTATACCTTGCAAGACTATTCATGATGCTTGTAACATTGCTCAGCTGTTTTTCAGTGGAGTGGTGAGGATACATGGACTCCCACTCAGTATTGTTTCAGATAGAGACAGCAAATTCATGAGCCATTTTTGGAAGACCTTATGGCAAAAGCTCGGCACTAACTTATCTTTTGGATCTGCCTACCATCCATAGACAGATGGCCAAACAGAGGTGGTCAATAGAAGTCTTGGTAACCTGCTGAGATGCCTCACAAAGGAGTATGGTCAAGCATGGGACCAACTCATTGGACGAGCTGAATATGCATACAATGATACAGTGAACAGATCAACTGGTAAGAGTCCTTTTGAAATTGTTTATGGTTTTCACCCAAGAGGGATTTTTGAGCTTGGAGAATTGAAGGAAGGAATGCATGGTAGTGGATATGCTGAGGACTTTGCTCATTCAATGAGGGAAGTACATGAAAGTGTGAGAGAGAACTTGATTGAGAATGCTAAAAAGGTAAAGCAAAAGGTGGATGCAACAAAGAGGGATGTTTAGTTTCAGATTGGAGACTTTGTGATGGTACACTTGAACAAACATAGGCTGCAAAAAGGTGTTCCTCACAAGCTATAGATGAAGAGGCTAGGTCCATGTAAGATACTTGCAAAGTATGGAAACAATGCATACAAGGTGGAGCTTCCTGAAGAGATTGGGTTGTTGCCGGTTTCCAACATTGCAGATTTGATAGCATACAAAGGACCAATTCAAGATGCTGATCAGAACCTTCAAGAGGTAATACAAGAGGTAAAAGATCTGAAATTAACCCCTACTCAATCTATGACAGCTGAAAATATACTAGACTCAAGGGTCTACAAGAAGACTAGGAACAAAGAATATATGGAGCACCTTGTAAAATGGCAGGAAAGAGAGGATGTTGATGCTACTTGGATCAAAGAAACAGACTTCAAGAGGTTGGGCATTGATCCAAACATGCTCAATCCAAGGATTGATTAACCTTTCTTTTGTCTGGGGGAGTATGGTGCAGGAGCACACCTAACTCAACCCCTAGCTCCTTATTTCTGGCATGTATTGACTCTAGCCAAGTCAGGAGAGTGTGTGTGGACCTTAGAAGGTAATTTGTTTGTTTTCCCTAAGATGGATATGACTAGGTCAATCCATGTCTAGATAGGTTGCTTAGTTGGTTTCCTTTAGTTGTGTGTGTGTGTGAGGTCGTTTGGAAGCCTCTGGAAATCCAACCAAGGCATCGGGAACTTTGATAAGCTGCTTAGTTAACACTGCAGTGCCGAGTTAACACTGATGCCAAGTTAACACTGCAACTTGGCCAATACTGCAGCTCGGTTTGCATTACTGTTGCTCGGCAATATTCAGTTGTAACGGCCCATGAAAAGCGGATCTTGTCTTTTATGGATAGTATGGTTAGTGTAACGGTTCCTGAAGAAATTCTTGCGAATGAGTGGACCGTTAGGGTTGTTTCCTATGAGAGGATGGTTACTAATAACATCTAGAGCATTCATTTTTGGAGATCTAGAGGGTAGAGATTGAAGAAGAAGATAAGCTACAGGAAAGTTAGAGATTTGCAGATTATTGTACTGCTTTGTTTTTGTTTCCAGTAATGAGAAGTTGCAGACTGTGTGTTTAGTGGATATCAAGTTTCTTTGCGGTTCCTTTTGCATGCAAGTAGATTAGTTACTTTATTTTTTGTTTTTCAAGCTATTAGTTCTTCACCCATTCTGGGTTGTGACCATTAATGACCCCTCGAGGTTCCTGAATCCATGGTGAGAATCATGAGTTGGGATGGAACTCGAGAGGAGCCCTTGTACATAGTTTCATTTTTGTTTTTTGTAGGAGAAGCTACAACAAAGAGTCTGGAGATCTTACCCTAGGCGAGCTTGGTACTAGTCCGGCTAGGGAAGAGAATGAAAGCAATGTTCTAAAAACATTGATTGAGTGGGAAGAATGAATCTATTTGTGTAGGTTCAGTAAGGAGGAGATGAAAATCATTTCGATGGGGACTGAGTCTTGAAGAGGAGGAAAAGTTGAGAGTGACTTACCTTAGTTTGGGGTTGTGAACACCCTAAGGGATCTAGGAAAAAGATCTCAGAACAGAGCCAAGCTGGTTCTGTAGCAGCAACAAGACTTCTGTCCACATCATGAATCTACCCAACAAGGCACTAACAATGTGGAAATGGAGGACTTGGGTGGCTCTAGGCCCAATGAGAAAGAAAAACTGGAGTGTTCTAGTGAGCCGCTGAATATTACACCTGCTGACTCTCTTTAATGTTCCCCCCATATGTTATGCCCCTAGAGATCGGGCATGCTTCTCTTGAAGATTTGAACAAAATTAAATCTTATAAGGAAGAGGAAAAAGAGGGCAATGAGGACAAAGAGACAAACAAGGACATTGCCAGCAAAGATGATAATATACAAATATATATGTCTGAAATTTTGGATCTTTAGGTTAGGATAGAAATTTAAAAAGTTCTCAAGATTTTACTTATTGCCCTAGCTACAAGGAGAAGTGGGCTGGTCTATAGGAGTCTAAGACCTTATTTCAACTAAAAATTGTTACCCTAGAGAATGCTATGATTAGAAAGTTAGATTGGTTAAAACTTAAAATCACTGATGGTGCAATGAGGAAAGCAATTGTGGGAATGGGGACGATCAAGACTAAGATGGATAAAAAGAAGATGAAAATGAAGAAGTTGGATAAGCCAGCTGAAGCTTCAAAGAAGGCGAAGAAGAAAGGTCCTACTTGTAGTATGTCTGAAAACAAAGAACTTTGGATTCTATGGTTGTGGATTGGAATACTCTTTACTAGAGTCTCCTGCTGTTTTGTTCAAGTTTTCTATTTTGCTCATGACGCTGCTTCTGTGGATCTTCCATGCTATGGATCTTTTTTGGAGGTTAATTTTCTGTTTTTCTGTTGCTCCGCTGTACTTATTTGCTCTTTTTTGCTGACTATCTTGGTCTGCTAGTCTTCTCTGTTAGTTGTTCTGTTGCAATTCTCTTCTGCTCAGCTTTCTAAGGATGGGGGATCCTTCCCCTACTTAATGTAATCAAAAACATACTTTGAGTGATCCCTTTGATTCCTCTTTTCTTTTCAAGCATTTTCAAGATTTTCTTGAAGTCTGCCCAAAAAATCCAATCAATGTCTTTATGCCTTGTATGAGGTTTCTCCAACAAATCTATCTCTCTTCTGAGCTAATAAGCTCATATGTAAGCCCCTTAAATAGCATATATTTTAAAGATTTGTGAAGTGTACTGGTGAGCCTTGGAATTTGCTGGGATTCCAAAGTCTTAGTATATCTCCCATGGATCTTCTGCTTCCACCTATTGACAGTCACACTCATCCCGTACATAAGATTTAGTTGGGTCGTTTCTGTTTTTTTAAGTTTTGTTTAGTGCAATAAACCACTCTTGTTTTTGTTTTAAAATTATGTATCTGAACAGTCACTATTATCAGCGATAACGATGCCCTGATGTTCTAACTTAGTAGAATCATCTTCTCTTGGTAGAAGGCATTTTCATCCCTATGATGAAAACATTTGTAATTACTGTTTTTGCTTTACAGTGTATGTGCAGTATTTATGTGGAAGTGGTTAGAAAACATTGGAATCAAATACATCAATGTCTATTGTTTACGCATTTATCAAAATGATGCATTAAATGTTTTACAGAACTATGAATATATCGATGGAAAGATGCATTTCAATTTAGTGAATTATATTCAGTGATTTGATATAGAATATCACAAAGCAATTTGGCAAATGAAAATTTTCCATTCTAGCCTATAGCATTTCTGAATTTTGAGATGAAGCATCAAACATAACAACCTTCACTGATTACTCTGTTCAAATTGTGGATCTATTTCAAAGCCGAGGAATCACCCATACCTAGTCCCTAGATTCACTAATACAGTATCTAAATTATTTTTGCAAAACTGTAAAGTTAATTCTGGCCTCTTCCACAATTTACATTTAAAAACATTCAGAATTGCTGTCTCCTTACTTGGAAAATTATTCGGATCGTCTTCAACCAATCTTCCATCTGCTTCAGTCCTATTCTCTGCAGGTAAGAGAAAAATGGAATTAATGAACAGTGTTTACGGAATTTCAAAAGAACTGGAACTGATTCCAAAATTCAATCAACATCACACCATATAAAGAGAACACAGGGTGTTGTGACATGTATGCTGATAAATCCTTCTCATTTCTAACTTTTTTTGGCTTCCGATGCAAGATGTGTTGCTTGATAGAATGAGATATTAGAGGAGTAGCTCTTGCTGCAGAATCCTTGATACAAGTTAGGCTATCTCTCTGCAACTTTTTAGACTGAATATTTTTGAGAATGCAGTCATACTTGGAAGCTCGAGACTGGAACTCCTTAATCTGTAACTCAAGCCAATGGCATCGCCATTTAATCCCACGCCTATAAGATTTCCAGTCATCTGACAATCTGCTTTTTTCCCTAATAAAAAACAATCAGGACATTATAAGAAACATAGAGATAAAAAATACCTTAGTAATTAAGAAATGTAAGAAAAACATAAGAGCATATGCAAATCATAACTTATTTTGCAAGACCAAAGTCTACAAATGATACAGATTTCTTCTCCATGGCTTCAATTTCATTCTACATAGTCTTACCAGTCTACTTTACTGTCAGTCATTTTTTAATTAGAAAACTTTGGGGACATACAGACTGGCCGAGACTACAACCTTAAAATTTTGCAAAATATCAACTAATCAATCAAGACAATCGCTTAATTTTTATGGACATCAAAGCCTCTCTTTTTAAAATACATGGACCGAAGTTCCTAGTATTCTACTCTTACTTATATTGGCTTTGCTTACACAAAGCTTTGACGCAGAACAAGAATATGCTAGCCGGTAACTACAATTTAATATTCAGAGACTCGGATGAGAATTTGAAAGAATCGTGTTTTTTCTTGGAATTCAAATATCATAAACTCAATCGTGAAGGCATCAAAGAAAACTGATTAATAAATTTAGAATTAAAATCTTTCCAGCTTTTCATTCTACCATGGGAAAGCATAAAGATTTCTTCAGAAAGGATCAATACCTCATTATAGATGCACAGCCATAATTCTCAACAGTTGCAGCTGCATTTCTATCATGCAACTCTGATTCTGATTCAACAGAACCACATGTTTCGTATTCATCAGCATCTGTATCCTGAAAAGAACTTGAACTTTCAGTGGCCTGATCAGGAGAATCAACTCTTACATCATTCCAAATGGTTGCTGATCCAGTTATGTCAACCACAGTGTCATCTACTTCTGTGCTGAGCCCATATAAATTTGAACTACACAACATAGCAGTTGAACAGTTGTCCGATTTCTGTAGAGCGCACAAAGTTGCATTGGCCAAATTAGAGAAATTATAACCCAATGGACATTCATCTGTCTGAACACATAAATTTCCACCAGTCTTAAGTTGTTGAACATCCTTTGTAACGTCTGGTTGCATGGAAGCTTTCCTTGGTAAACCACAGAAAGGGATTTCTTCGTCCCATTTTATGTTATTTTGCTTCATTTCCAAAGCCACTGCATTTCCTAAACTTGCATTTTGATTATTAAAAGCTTCTAAATTCTGAGCCCTGTTCCGTTCATCTGTTTTTGTAAAACAACAAAAATTCCAGTTTGCTCTTTTCGCAATCTGATCCAAATATACTCTACCTCGATGCAGCATGTTTTTTGCAGCTTTCCAAGACACAGTGTTCCTTTGATAATAACACATCACATCATTACAAATGAACTCAAAGTCATCCTGCATTTTGACACAAAAGTTTTAACTTTTAGGATTTCAGATGCAATTCAGAAGGCTCCTTTAATTGTAGAATTTGAAAATGTGTACTCGAAATTCAATTTGAGTAGAATACCACAAATGATTTCCAAGACAGGTACTCTTGAGATTCAATTTTCTTGCGTATCATTGTAAAGCTCTTGCACTTGCTGTTAATGTCTGAAAAAATTGGGTCTAAGGGATTCTCCACAGGATTTAAAAAGATGCCGGATTCATCAAGCCTGAACCACATCATGGAAAACCATATATATAAATATAATTTCTATTAGCTTTCACAACAACATTTCAAAAGTTTATACCAAAGATTCTACATGAATGATAAGCTGGAATTTCATTTTATGATACAGTATTGACCTTTTCAAACATCATTTCATCCAGGTTATAACACAATAAATATATCTCACCGGACTCTTGAAATAGGAAACGCCATCTTTCAAAACAACTGTCCTTCACATAAGCAGGTCCACATTCTATATTAAATTCAATATCCTTTTTGTGCTTAACAAGTTTCATTTACAGAAATTTGAATTAATATCATCCCTGAAGGGCGACAGAAGTGTGCTTTTATTAATTTACGGAAATTTGAATTAATCTCATCCCTGAAGGGCGACCATAGATATTCATTTAATTTTAGTGAATATTAATTAAAGCACAAAAATCAGATTCATATTAGGGCTGCAGCTGAGCTCACTTCTATAAAATAAAATTAAAGAAGCCACCCTATATATATAACCTATAATTGGAACTTAGTTGCAACAAAAAACAAATACAACTAAATTGCTTGCAGTCTGTATAGAAAAAGTAAAAGCCTTGAATATATGTGCAGTTAGCCAAATTCATATATATCCAGTTGAATGATTTTTCTTTTAATAATAAGGATTGCAATATCAAACAAAACCTTGACATGCAATTAAGTCAGTAATCAATTTACTTGCCTGGTGAGTCCTTCCAATATATCATAGAGTGTGACTCTGCTCTCCCCCAGACCAATTCCTATATTAGGCCCACTGCTGAACAAGCTTTCCTTGCCACTTTCCACTGCTATGCCTTCAATGTCTCTTTTTTCCAAGTTTGCAATCACATTAGCTTCATGAAATGTATCTTCTCGGTTTTCTCCTGTCATCTTCTGTGTGTGCTCCTTTCCCAGATTCTCCGAAGGAGAATAAATGGTGCCTTCTCCAAAACATTCTGTTATACCTGATTCAGGGAACATGTTGCCAAGATAAGATTTATAAAATGTAAAATTAAGGCTGCATATGTCAAATTTGCCAGCCTTTGTGTATCACACAACTTATATAAGTATGGTATAGATATGTAGTATGTACCTAACCATCATTATTCTTCCAAATAATTTCAGAAAGGTCATTGAATAGGTGTTCAGCATGCCTGTTTGGTTATATTCTCAGCAGATTTTAACAAATCTTCTTATTGGACAACCACTGTTTGGTTAAATGATTCCTTATTTATGACTACCTTCCACTCTTGGATAAAAAATAAAATCCTCTAGAGATTAATTACACTAATAAATTCAAATGTTAAGTAAATACTAGAAATAACATCATTTGCAACCGTGGGTGCTTAATTGCCACACACATAAAGCTAGGACATGTGGGTCAACTCAGCAAATTTCTGAGATCATGCTTGGATAGGAAAGAGACCAATAAGAAATATTCCAGATTTGTTGTTCAGGCACCAGCTTAAAGGCCATTGGTGAAATAAACTGTGTGACTAAAGTTCAAAATCTTGGAGAGAAGAAACTGAGGTGGGAGGGGATTCGTGGGATCCCTTAAATTCCAGATCCCCAAAAAAACCCCCATCAACAACATCTCTACTTTCCAGATCCATAAATCTACAGAGCAGGACATTTCAAGATGCATAAGTTAAACCAAGAGGTTACCCCGTGAAATCAGGTTATTAGATTTCCCCTCAAAATCTGGAATGGTTTAGCCAAGGGTTGGTAAAGCTAACAATTTTGTTCGGTTTGCAGCTGAAGAAAAGAATATTTCCTCACAATTGACTTAGGAAAAACCTTGGGTCCCAGGGTGATTCAGGATTTTATTTGGGAGATTGTTCCACCACTAGTTAGTTGGGAAATTTGGAAGGAAAGCAACTGTAGAATCTTTCAAGATGAAAAATACCTCACAAGAGTAATCCCTAGAGTGGAAGTAACCACCTTAATGTAGCCAATGTGTGCATAAAGAAAAGTAGGGAGAAGCTGTCACCAAAAGAAACATGTTATCAATATTGTCGAGTGTCATAAATCCTCTCCTCACTAAAGAGGTTTTCCCAAATATAGTTGGCAGTGAGATAGAATCCCCATCATAGACAGAAGTTGAAAATTAATTTCTATAGGCTATACAAAGAAAACCAGGTATAGCTGGGGTTTGCAACCATTTTATTTCTTAGATATCATGAAGGAAATCTCATTTAATTATAACATATTGACCAAGGCATTACTAATGAAGCTAAGGAAACAGTGGATTGGGTTCATGGATTAAAACCAGTTGTACTCCAAAGGAATTGTTAATGTTCGTAGCTTCAGTCGTATGATCATTAGAATATATATAATACATGTTGATTAATTATAATATATTATATATGTTATATTATTATTAATCATATGAAAATTTAATATTCAATATTAAATTATTATATTATTCTTAATTAATAATTGATTGATGAAACATTATACGATTGATTAAATTATGATTAATAGGAAGAGGCATGTCCTTTCTTATAAATAATAATGAATAGACATGTCCCATGAAGGGACATGTCTCTCCTAGCCTCATTCCTAATATAAATGAAAGAGAGATTGTTGCATTTGGAAAACACATACAAAATAGAGTGCTATTACATTTGCAGCTATCCTAAAACTTAACAGGAATAAAAGAAATTGGGGTGGAAGTTGACTCAATGCTAACAATAAATGCTACAAACAAAAGCATGAATATAGGAAACTAAATGGTATCCTTGTTTAAGCTAGGGATCTCTCCATACAATTTAGCTATTTCATTTCTAGCAGATTACCTGACCAATGTGGGTGTTCTTCAAATCCTTGTTAGAACTAATTACAATGTTAGAAATCCTTGTTAGCAGGAGCTAGACCCTTTAATTCAAGGGGACAACATGATTCCTAGCAAGACCTTGCGGATCTTGTTAATTTGAAAATATAATTTAAACTTTAAATCAAATGAGACAAGATGCAAGTAGTGGTTGACAATGGAACCAACAAAGAGACAGAAAGTACTCCTAGCAACCACTACAAGGAGAAAATCAGAATTTCAAAATGTTTTATGTTCACAAAGATAAAGCAAAATTGATTCCCTTCACCATTTCTTTATTTCCATTCATTATGTTTGAATAGACTATATGTATTTAATGAAGTGAGGAGCCTGGAAATAAAATAATTTCCAGCAAAACACATACATTTTATTAGTGGATGGACTAGAAGCTCAAATGATCAAGGAAGTTTAAGAAAGTGGAGGAAGGGAAAAATATCCTTCAAAAACAAGTTGTTTAATTGTGACCTAAAATCAATCTTTGACCCTTCTTCTGCTTCAGCTATTGATTTAATCTAGAAAAGGTGTAATGGGATATTAGAGAGATTGTATACATGGATCTATGGATGCATGTAAGTGTAGCTAGTTCATTGTTATATTTCTTTAGGAAACTCAAATAAGGAGGTTAGCCTTGAATTGGGATTCAAAAAGGAAAGAAAAGAAAAAGGAGTTCTCAACAATGTGGAGAGCGGTGACATCAGCCCCCCCAGTTGGCACCTTAGATGATTAGGTACAAGGGAAAATCTATCTCAAAAGAAGAATCAAGTTGCAACAAGAGTGGTAGTGAAACAAAATTCACTGTTATACGAAATTGGAGATCCCCTTGCTTAGGGGCTTTGGAAGACACTCCAATATTGGAATTAAACATGACAAGCTGGAAGGTAAGATATTTACATTTCTTGTGAGGGGATAATCTATGTTGGTGTAATGTTTTCTTTTACACCTTTTTTATTTCAGTAATTAATTTTTATCCTGGGTAGCTAAATAAGCACATGTGTGCTTCCTTGACTGAAAACAATTAGGTGCCACACCTACCTCTTTAGGTGCCACCACTATCTCTAGTTGTGAAGTTAGCATCACTCCTCATGGACAACTGTCACCATGACTCATGCAGTCATGCAGCTATATATGTGTGTGTGTGTGTGTGTTTTCTTAAAAGTGGTGAAAAAGAAATGCAACTTCTATTTACATGCATTGTCAATTTCTATCATTTCTACTTTTGTATTTTACTATTAAGAAACTACTGGTAGGTGTAGACTCTTAAAATCGCCATGCTTACATCAATCCATATCATTAATCTTGCATCACATCTTCACTAATTAATAAAATTATTTAATTAATTAGGAAATCTTTACTCACTCCATTCTCACATGTGTGAGATTTTCTACTTGTCATTATCACACAAATACCCTCATTCCCAGACATGTGAGATCTTCCAATTGTCATTGTCACACAAATCCCTACATTCTCTCACATGTGTGGGACATTCCATTTCTCATTTCAACACACATTCCCATATTTATGAATCTTTTGCTTGTCACTGTCACCCTTTTATTTTCTTCCACATGTGAAAATCCTCACCATCCATCTAGATCCTCAATGAATCTCCACCCTCCATTCTCACATGTGGGAGAGCTTCCACTCTCACCCTTAACCCACCATCCCTCCACTTGTTACATTGAGAGCTTGCACAACCAACAAGCTAATCTTCACCCTTTGTCTCCCAAACAAATCCTCATCCTCCGTCCTCATGTTGGAGGTCTATGTAACAAGCCTCCTCCAAAAACAAACAATAAACAAAATCATTCATCCTATGTACATGCTGTTCAATTGGTAGCTTCCAAGCAGAAAGAAACCTAAATGCAATCATTGGAACCATCTATCAATCATCATTGCAATCTCAATAGAAAATAGAAGGTATAATCATTTCTTGAGTTTTTTTTTGTTTATCTCTTGTGTTTTCATTTATGCCCTAATTGAAGTTGTATGTTGTTTGGACTCTGTGATTATTTTGTATGCTTTTACTCCCTTTTAGTCCAAATTTTAGCACCAGTATAGGAATTATTCTAGCTTCCAAGGTCCTCCCTGAGATTTTCAGATTTTTCTAAAGAAATGCTAAGGTCCTCCATGGTAGCAGAGTCAATTTGGCTATTCAGCTAATTCATTTTTTTCATTTTGTGGGGTTTTTGAGTTTGAGGGTTCCATCTTTTGGGAGGTAATTTTATATATTACCTTTTTGGAATCATGCAAAAGCAAATATAAGCTCACCATCATTTCTAAATGATCTAAGTTGATTTTCACTTTCATTTCATCCAAATCAAACACATAGAGGCCAAGCTATTATGGTTAAAAGGTTGCATGCTATTTAAAAATTTTGTAGGTATCTTTCTCTATAAGCATGCTAGAGAAAATTTGATCTTTCCATTGCATTTCTAGTGGCAAAAATCAGAAATATCACTCGTAAAAGCATAAAAAATGTTGGTATAAGGTGTCTGACACCTTGCATTTCTAATGTTCTTATTTAACATTTAATTTTTACTAATTATGTGCCCACATGGCAAAGGGTCTCCCACTTTGTCATGGAAGTTGCTAAATACAACTATTAAATTTATAAGGTGTGAAAGGGTTACTTTAACAAAAAGCATGAAAAGAGAAGGCTAAAAGTGGAATAGAAGATCAAGAAAGATTTATTGCTAATACACGAGAGTATCTTCCTAAAATGAGTATAAATCTAAAAAAATTCCTTTATTTAGGCAGCTAATTGCTAATAATTTTTGAAACTATCCTTTGTTTCTAGTTTTGGACTTGCCTATATATTAGATGCATGGGTTGGTTGTACTAGTTGAACTTGTACTTGCAAGGATCATGCTGTCAAATTTCCTCCGCAATTGATCTCTTGTTGCTTATGGTTGTGACATTGCAATATGGATATGGATGTATATATGAGGTGCTATTAGATTTTTCATGGGCTGAACAAGTTGGAGACATTGTGTTAGAGATAGGGGACATGTCATCATATTGAATCTAAAACCCAATGATATTCTCTTCTTTCTCCTAAAAAAGCACTGATACTTTGTTAATGAATTGCAATTGTTTTGTTGCAAAATAATATGTTGGGTGTGCTTTGGAGATTACATTTTTCCTAAAAGGGCTTTCCTAGGGTACATTTCTGTTAGGTGTTGTTTTTGTCTCTAATGGTATTGTGCACATTTGAACTTACTTGCATTTCTTCTTTTATTTAGTTAACATAGGGGCTTTCCATGTCTAGTTTTTGTTTTAAGGGCATAGTTTCCTTTCACTTATTATTAGAACTCTGTCCACGAGAAGTTTTGATCTAGTAAGTTCTAAGCTTAGTTCCTTACATTTGTTATCAAAGCATGGTTTTGGGTAAAGGAGGAGAAACCTTATGATATTAATCCTTTTTTAAAATTGGAAGTTCTAAGTAGGTGATCTTATTCTCAAGGATAGAGAATGGAAACACAACAAGACAGAGATTGGGATTCTATTTTGGAGAATATGGTTATGTAGTTGTATGTAGTTATGCAAATGATCAGTGAGTTGCATGTCTGTTCTATGATTTTTCATACAATTGCATGCAATGGTACCGTGATGTTTATATTTGAATGGTGGGCACATGTGTTGATCTATTGGTTCTAAGTTGGTGCATGTTGCTGACCCATGGTTTTCTGAAGCTGCATGGGTGGACTCATCACTTGCATGTTGTAGATTCATAGAAATTTGAGTTTGAGCATGAATGCATATTGCAAATTCATGGAGATTTGAGTTTTCATATAAATAAATGCTGCAAATTCAAGGAGGTTTGAGTTTGCATGTCAATTCATGTTGCAGATTCATGGAGTTTTGAGTCAATATGGGCTGGCATGTTGCGAATTCACGGATTTTTGAGTCTACATGGACTTGCATGTTGCAAATCCCTAGTAATTTATGCCTACAAACATTCACATGGTGTTCATAGACGTGTTTCAAATGTGTTAGCAATTTCATATTTGCATTTAAAGTTTGCAGATTTTGTGTTTAATCAAAATTTGCGGTTTTTTAGATATGTGGATGAATGTTATTCAAAGTGTAATTCTTGAGGATTGTTCAAATATGAGACATTTTATATTTGCATGCATGTTTCATAGTTGGTTAGAGGAGATTGGTTATAACTTTCTCTAGCTAGAGTTTTGGTATGTGATAACTCACTCAACATTTTTGTAATGGTTCTTTTGTTGGGTTTTTGTAGTGGATTAGTGGTATTTCTAAAGTGAGGAGGATCTTGTCGTGGATAGCTTTGTGGTTCTGTGGCTCTGCAAACAGTGAATTTTAGTAGTAGATGTGTTCAACACTACGTGTTTTTGTAGCAGTAAACTTAAACAACAAGCATGTTTCAAAGCTTGTCATCTTCATCATCTTTATCTTTATTGGTTGTGACTTTACTAGTTGTGACTTCATCAATAATGTCTTTGTTGGATGTGACTTAGGTAAGAGTGACTTCATCAATAATCACTTCCCACAACCAACCATCATGGGGATTGGAACACGAAGGGGAAGGGTGCTCAAGGCCATCCACAACTAAGTCCAAGGGCACCAAGCATCTAACCAAGACAATTCCATCCAACTTGGGGTGGGCTGAGAAGATTAGTTCTCCCAAATGCATCTCCTTCCTCATCCACACATGATTGCTTCCTTCGGAGAACAACTAAATAAAAAAATCAAGAATCTAGAGTTATTAGCATTCAACATCATTAACTATATCAAACACATAAGCAATTATATGTTAGATAATATCTTCATCATGCATTCACTAAGAATATATCTCATGCGCACCATAGTTGAACAAGAATGTTTTTGCTTGTATAAGTAGTAATTTCTGATCTGATCAATCTATGTGCTTGATTGTTGATATCTTATTTACTGCTTTGCTCTTTATGAGCATCGATGCTAATTGAATCGATTTGTTTTCTTGATCATTTGATTGTTGTTGAATGATTGATATTTGTATGAATGATTGACTGATTGAATGAATTCCTTTGATTTGATAATTCGAGGCATTGGTCAGTTATGATTAGGTAATTGTTGATTAGATGATTGAAATTTGATGATATAATGAGTACTAGTTTGAAATATTGGTGGATTATGATTGAATGAATGTTGATTTGATAGAGTGATGCTTGATTGCTGAATTGTATGTTTTCTTGATCCCAAGATGAAGTGATGATTGATCTCGCTGATTTATTGTTTGCTTGATTCCTTTAGGGATTAATGATTCAAGTATGAAGGATTTGTTTCGATTGATTCATGAGTGATGATTTTTAAATCCTCCTTCAATGCTTGGAGTGAAATCTCCTTTATTGGGGAAAGGATCACCACATTTCATAAGAATTGAGTCACCGCTTTTCATTGCTTCCTTTGAGAATAAAACATTATTCCCCAAATTGATCTCCCTTGGATGTCCTCTTCAAATGAAACCTTCTCCCCTTTATATCTTCCAATGTGGGGGAGAGTCACAACTTTTCATCATGTCTTCCCTTTGCAATGGTCACAACCTTTCACAATTACATTCCTTTGGAAGAGTCATAACCCTTCATCATTTCCGCCCTTTGAAAGAGTCACAACCTTTCATAATTGTCACTCTTTAGAAGAGTCACAATCCTTCATCATTTTTCCCTTTGAGAGAGTCACAACCTCTCATAATTATCACCCTTTGGAAGAGTCACAACCCTTCATAACTTTTTCTTTTTGAAGGAGTCACTTCCTTATTTTCTTCTCATTTCTTTTCTCTATTAATTCTTTCTTGATTCACACCTTCCCTTTTCTCTTCCTTCCTGACTCCCCCCTTTCAAATGAAGTTCTCTTCTCCCTATATCTCATGTTTGAGGGAGACACAACTTTTCATTTCATGCCTTCTGACCTTTCAATAAACTTAACTAAATTTTAATTATGATATTTAATTTTATTCTTTTATATTTTTTATTTAAATTTAAATTTTATTCTTTTATATTTAAATTTTATTATTATTGAATCCTATTTCAAAAGGGGGACATCACAACACAACTTTCTTGAAAAGGAAGACTGGCTTAGTCTGAATCATGTGCAAAAGTCTTAAGTACCACAAAATGGGAATCTTGAGGATAAATTGTTGACCTCTTCAGTCCACCATCAGATCCTCAGATCATTTTTTCATCACAAGGTTCCAGTTGAGCAGATAGCAAGGCTAAATCAATGTAAACGCTTCAGATCAGGCATTTCGGTGTAGCATCCCTCATGTTTTTCCGAAATAGACATGTAGTTCTTCAACAGAGCCAGGAACTAGATATTTCGACATGGCAGGTCCGTTGTTTCCCCGAAATCCCAAACAAATTGTTCATCGAACTTCAGAGTCGGATATCTGCACAACAGGTCGGGGTCTTGCCGATGTTGGTTTCATCTGCGATCGGAAGTGATAGAATCGTGCATTCCAATGGGCCTTGCTACACCGATGAACTTCATCGGTGTAAATTTTATTGATACATAATCCAAAGGCTGTGATAGCAAAGTGTTTCAGCAAGACATCTTTGGGTCTTGCCGAAACGGTCATCGTTTGGGATCGGTGAGTGTCTTCTTGATGAGTCTCTTCATCGATGATCGAAAGGGACAAAATCTTATGGGCCGACAGGGTATGCTATGTCGATGAGTTGCATCGGCAGATGTCTAGCCAATAGCGGTGATCAGAGAGCCAAGCACAGGAAGTGTCGGCAAAGGTCTTTCCAACAAGGGGTTCATAGAGTCATCGGAGGTGACAAAATGATGTGACCCGATGACATTGGTTACCCTGATGAAAGATATCGAGGTAAGTCTTTCCGATGTCGATTATCATCGGGGCATCGGACGTGAAGTATCAGTGTAGTCCGATAAGGCATGCTACGCCGACGGCTCCATCGGCAGAGGTTTCATCGATGAGATTTGCGAAATATAGCTCGACAATGGTAGCGGCAGAATGGTTGGCTTATTTTCCCGATAGCCTCTTCAAATGCAAATAGATGCAAGATGTCATCAATGGAGCTTCATAGCGATTTCCCCGATGGTCGACGGTTTTCAGCCACAGTTCAATATGCCCAACGGAGGAGTTGGATCATTGGGGGAGCTTTCCCCAATGATCAAAGGCGGTCACTTTTGGCGCCAAGAATACAGATTTTTGTCGGGGTAGCTCTTACCGATAAAGACAAACAGAGCATTTACGTTTCTCAGCTGCACCCATCGACATTTCTATAGTTGTCGACTCTTTCAGGTGGTGCCATTACTACCAGTTGGTCTAGATCTGATTCTCCCAACTGTTCCATTGTCATTATGATAGCAGATGGATCGAGATCAAATTCCATACATCAACAGAGGACAGGGCACGAAGACTTCTGGGCTCCAAGTTATTGCTAAACTGCTTCTAGTTGCAAAAAACACTCTTTGTTGCAGGGTCATTAACTCTTGTTCCTTCTTTCTGTCACTTCTGAGAGTTCAATTTGCTTGTTGAGATCAGATTTCTTCTGGTCTTTTCTTCTTCTGTAACTCAATCCTAGTCAGGGATTGAACTTCATGTGAAGTCTGAGTTATGCCTGACCTATAAAGGCAAAGTTTGTACATATCTTCTGGTTCTTCTCTGGTTCATTTGCAGTAGTTATGGTTTGCAACTGTAATCCTTTTGCCTTATGTTAATAAAATCTTTATTTTGCCTCTTCTGACATTCAACTACTTAGTGCATTTCTTTGCCTTGTATTGAATGAGTTCCCTTCCTATTCTCAGCTTATATGTTGCATTAGATCTTCTTAGTAGTTGTTTTCTTGTGAATGTCTTTCCTTACAACATATGTTAAGTTGTAATATTTATGTTTTATTGATGTTAAGTGCAGTCATGGGTAGGGAGAGTAACCGTATTTCAATCTAGTGCATCACCCCTTTTCCCTTTCAGCATATCCTTCTCCCTTTTCCTCAAAAGCAGTAGTTTAGGTGCATCTTGATTGTAAGGAAGATGACCTTCTCTGGAGATTCAACCTCGCTTGTCAAGTCCCACGCTTGGAGGTTGTTTCCAACCCCAATACTTTCTTTTTTCTTTGAAAAGATGCACCTTGTAACATCCAAAATTTGAGGACCTGATACAAGACTACTGTATGGAGGAAGTTATGGACCAAGATATGAAAATGTGCAGATTTGCTAGAAAGTTAGAAGTTCTAAAAGTAAAGTGGCAAAGATGGAACAAAGAAGTCTTCAAATTTTTTTTTGTTTTTGCTTAAGATATCATTAAAAAGCATGGCTTAAATGAAGCCCACAAGGTGGAGGAATAAATTACTGACATGTTGGTAGATCTTTATACAAAGAAAGATTGGTTTTTAGGGATAAAAACTAGGATCTCATGGCCAAAAGAGGGATATAGGAATTCTAGGAAGAGGCTTGGATTTAAATTCGACCCCAACAAGTGTAGCTAATAGAAATCAAATTAAAAAGCTGTCACACAGGGTAAATGTTGGAACTTGGAATATAGAAAATGAAGTTCAGCAGCACAATTCAAAGATGTAAGGATTTAGGTCCCTTATGTGATCAAAGGATCCCTACTGCACTTGAGCTTCAAAAAAAGCCTATATGGCTTAGAGTTCCTCAAAGAGGGATTTTGGGTAGTTTGCAATAGAATACTGATGATACAAAGGATTATATAGTGAAGGAAGATTATCTTTTAGACGTTAAAATGCCTCTAAATCTTTTAAGCCCAAACTTTGGGAGCAAGTATGACCTAAGGAGAAAGATACTTACAAGACAAAAATGAGAGAAAACTGGTTTTTAGGGATCTTCTAGGTGTGTATGTCTCGTAGGAAGGAAAAGATGCTCAACATCTTCTCCTAAATTGCAAATTATAACAAGATTTGGCAAGACATTCTGAGTTAGTTTAGTGTGTGCTAGATCTTTCAAAATCTCTTAGGTAAGCATAATGCGAACTAATGGTTGAAAGAACAATAAACAATAGAAAATACATTTTAGGAAATGATTATGGAAATGATTTGGCAGTCCTTATGGATTAAGAAAAATATAATAATGTCTTACGATGTTACAAAGAGAAAGGAATGGAAATATGTCTAATGAGAGCTACGTATGAGATTATACTATCCAATCTTGTAAGAAAATAGGGGATCTTTCTCTGAGAGATTTTAATAGTCATCATCAAAATCAAGGATGATATCCAATGAGTTCACCACAAAAGGGGTGGGCAAAGTTAAATTTCAATGAGGCTAAATTATTCTCATCACTACGAATGTTATAAAAAAATTTCTAGAGGAATACAAATCTCTGTGATGACTTAAGAAAATAGGGGATCTTCCTCTGAGAGATTTTAGTAGTCATCATCAAAATCAAGGATGATATCCAATGAGTTCACCACAAAAGGGGTGGGCAAAGTTAAATTTTAATGAGGCTTTAATAGGGAACGTAGAGATAGTCAAATTGGGTTGTGCGAAAATAAATGCTCATAAAGAAGTGATTATTCATTGATTTATGAATAGAAATGCATTGGGGTCAATCCCAATAATGTGGCAAAAGGAGGTATTACAGAAGCCCTTAGATTGGGCACTCAAATAAACATTTAGAGACTAGTTACATGGGGAAATTCGATAATCTTTATTGACACTAAAAAGGCCAAGAGCCCAACAATTAGAAATTGAATACTTTGGTGGGTTAGGCAAAAAATATTCACTTGCTTTAGTGAAGTGGTCTTCATGCATTGTTATTGACAAGGAAATAGAGGGATAAATTGTTAGGCTAATTTGTGGATTAGGTAGCCAAGACAAAGCTGCTTTCCAAAAGATACCTCTTGATATCCTTCAAGATGCCTTGGCTCATAATGAAGTTCTACCCAGATTGAGTATTTGAAGTCCAGCGAGTGGAGTACCGATGGTAATTTTTGGGGTAGGTGTGCAATGCTTTTAGATATTTGTCTTTTGTCTACAGATTTTGGCTTGATGAGTTCATTGGGAATCTTAGACTGAGTTTGGGATCTTGTCGTGGCTTATCCCATGTTGTGCTTTGGGGTGTGTACTTGCTGGCTGAAAGAGTGTTTTTTTGGAAGTGGAGCCCTTCTTTTGGCATTGTCAAAATGAAAACATATTTATCAATTGTGGGGTGTGGTACTTTGTTTTTCCTTTCATCAACACTGATGAAGTGATCAACATAAATGGCATCTTGAATGAATACTATCTGCATTTTCAGAAGGCTGAATAAGAGAAATTTAGCACTGTCATGCAGACTTCTGGGCCCTGGCAGTCATATATCTTGCAAGCAATTTTGTCTTGTCTTAACAACTTTCCTTCCTAGATAGTACAGTGCTGTTTTTTTATCACTGCAGGTTGGTCATTCACACCCTTCATGGTATAGTGTTTAGTTGACTCAGAGATGTATAGATAGTTTAATATTGCCCATTTCAAAATGAATCTGCCTGTCAGCCATGGTTCTAATTGACTATGCACATCCAGCACCTTTTGGTATCTCTAAGTGATGATTGAATTTGGGGATGGACAGATTGAACAGGTGCAGCTGACTAGACTTGTTTGGTACAGATTACTAGTTTTTAAGTTTCCTTAGATATGGAAGCCATGTTTTCTTTTATCTTTTCTATTTTGATTACATTGACAATCTTTACTTTGCTGATTTGTTCCTTCCCCCTCTATTCCTGATAGTCTTTGGGTGTGTAGTTGTTTTGCCGTTTCTTATTCAGATATTCTTCAACAGCAGAGATTAGGATGTGCAGTGCAGGGCATGGGATTGTTTGCTACCTGCAGCCAATTCATTGTCTGCTTCTTCTTATTTTTCTCGTCCTTATAATAAATCATTTCAAAAAATGGAAAGAGCTTATCTGCATCTCTAATTTTAATGCAGAAAGGTCAAATAAAATGATGATTTCACAATCAAAGGCAGGGACAAAGCGAGTGATAAAGATCAACAGAACGTTACAGAAAATCAAAAAGAAATGGGATAGGAATGAGAAAAGAAATGCTTTAAAAGAGGTAAAGTGTGGGTACTGGAGCTGAATTTAGAATCTCTCTCAAGAAATTGAAAATCTGCAGGCAAGTACTAAGAAGCCTGGAAGGAAGCCTCTAGGAGAATGTCTGCTTCCTTTAAAGTCATGGAAGATGTTCAAAACATCACCATCATGAAAAGTTCAACTAGAATTCTGAATAATCAACAACGTGATATTTCTGTATGAGTATCGAACGAGACTGTTATGTCTAGTATTACTTTTTGTAAAAACAAGTAGAGCCTAACACAAAAGGAGAAGGGTGATTTGGTTTTGATTAGCAAAGAGGATAGTGACTAAAGCTGCTACTTGAAGTTTCCTTATTTCTGTCTTTGTTTATTTGTTAATAAGAGGGCCAGCATTTACGAACTAGTCTCCTTGTCTGCTCATTTCACTCTTGTTCAGCTACCTTTTTATGTTTCCTGGTCTGTCTGAATGAGGGACTTTTCCCTTTTTGATTAATATAATACTTTAAATTTTATCAAGCAAAATACTGTGATGGAACAGTTTAGTCAACAAGCCAAATTGAAAGTATTTCAAAACCAGCCTTTCTGTTTGCATATCCCTTGAACAAGATAGAGAGTTCATAAAAATTGCAATATGGAATACAGAGAAGGGGTGTGCAAGGTTGCAAATTGTTTTTCTAAAAGATCTTTTTTCTGGTCAATTAATGTTATAGAGGAGAATGTAAGAATCCATTGGCTAGTCTGAATAAGGAGTTTGGCCTCCATTTTAATTCCAATATTCAGGAAGGAGGAGAGAGAGCATGCCAGAGAAAGTGTAAAACTAGCTATTAGGAATAGAGGGAGAAGGAGCATGCAAAGTCATAAACTTTCTCTAAAAGGCCTTTTGTCTGATCATTTTGGTGTGAGTCGTGACATAGAAGGAGGCAATCTCTTTAAAAAATCCATTGGCTAGTTTAGAGAAACAGTTAGCTCACCATTTTAATTCCTATATTCAAGAAGGTATGGGCTAGTGTCTTTGGTGCTAGAGCATTCCCAATGCATAGACAAATTCTACTCCAGATCTGAAGGAGGAAAAGGAAATTAAGCATAGTCAAACAAGCATTTGTGTTGTAGGACATGACGATTGGCGGGTGTGCGGGGAAGATTTTACTTGAGTGACCTGAATATGAGTATCCCAGCTATGGCTTTATGGGAGGTGGAAAGAGAAGACCATCTATTGGTTCTAGTGGTAATGATAGAGGAGATGGCAGTAGTATGGTGTTTACTTGTTTCATGGCTGATCATATACAGCCTGGACAAAATTATAGGTATGGAGATATTAATGACCTTGGTTCTACTATAGGAAAGAAGATGGAGGAAAAATAATGTTACAGATAGTCAGAGGTGATGGTTGACATTCAATCCACAATTGGCTAGTCTATGAGTAATCACAATTTGACAAAAAAAACACTTTTTAGGTTTATTTCTAGAATAGTATTCTGATTTCAGAATTCCTAAATCTGCGTGTAAGAACAAGTGCAGAAATTATTGAAAGGAAAAAACAGAGTAGAAACAGGAATTCACATGGAAGATGCAAGCATTTATCCCACACAAACACTCCTGCTTTAAACTCCAGAAGGATATATTTCGCACTGCCACTATTCCTTTTGCTGCATTCAAGGACAATGTTATGAAGATATTTGTTCACTTTGGAAAAAGTACATTGCAATTCCTCAAATGACCTACGTTGGTGATTTATGTGCCACATATTTGGTTCTCATAGTTTACAAAAATATTATAATATAAATAAGTACTTATGTCCATAATCTACTAGCTATTTCACTATTGGTCCATAACTATTATGCCATGCCACGAAGACCTCTCTTTATTTAGTAGGAGTTCCGTTCAACCAACTCCTATTGGATGTTAATAGATGCTTAACTGTACATTTAATTTTAGGAAATTTCTTTGGTGAACTCAAGGTGCGCCTGAACTAAGGTTCTTGTGCCGTGAAAAAATTGTTCATGGTTTATTCATTCGTCCAAATGTTATAAATATCTGTAATTGCACAAGATTGCACCATTTTTGTTTAAAAAATATGTTTACCAAAAATTAGTTATTTTTTGTAATTCATAATGTGCTGGAAAACCTTACAACTTCTGTTTCTGAAACCTGTTGGCAGATGGTGGTCCATATGTGCAGCTCAGACAAAACACACATTCCAAAAGCAATTAGCTCCAAATACAACCAAGAGCAGAAAAATCGAGGCTAAACATGCAAAGCAAGGCAAAAAGAAAGGCTACGGTACTCTATATGTTTCCAATCTAAAATCTTGAGACAAAAGTCTGTGGGCTATGACATAGAGGCTAGGAAATTCACGAGGAGAATAGAAAGAACAAGCACAGTTACTGGAAACTGCAGAAAGATCACTTGCTGCACAAGAGCAGAAACATTAAGATAAATTTTCATTCATATAAGTAGAAAATTAATGATGTAAGCAATCTTCATGAATTCCCTCCCTGCCAAGAAAAGCCAAAGGCATGCAATGCAATGTAATTCAATTTCACAAATTGGCTTTAAATCCCTACAAACTCGAAAGAAATCCTGTAAAAGAGAGCAAAAGGCTTAGGATGGAATCATTTTCTTCTCCATGCTTTAATATAAGACAGAGCACAACAAGCAAGAATCACAATCTGAAATACATAAAACCAATTTGAATTTGAATCCCTGATAACTCAAAAGAAATTCTCTAAAAAGAAACAAAAAGGCTCGAAACGCAGCCATTTTCTTGTCCATGCTTTGATTTCAGACAGAGCAAAAGCAACCAAGATTGACAATTCCGAACACACAAATTCGAAAGAAACAGTTCACTAAACTTACCATCACAAGGCGGCGAGGTTTGAACCCGGTCCCTGCTCAGCGCCACCTTTGGATTCTTATACTTACTCTCATCACTCTTGCTCCTAATCTTTCTTCTGTAATTCCCTTCCTGTGAAGCAAAAGAAAACGAAGAAGGAGAAATTTGTATGCAATAATCTGTGATGGTGGTCGTCACAGTCATGCTGCTGACTGCTCAGCTCTTTCTCACCAATTCATTCTCTCTGCAACACTAGTTGTAGTAAATGAATTTGTTTTCTTTCGCGTTGTTTCTTTCCTTTTTCCTTCTTACTTCACATGCCGCAAAAGTAGAACAACGACAACCGGCTTCATTTCCCGGTAACGGCAAATGATTTGGCACTAGAAATAGTGTTTGCTTTCCAGGTAGTGGTTTCTGTATGGAAGCATGAATGCCAGACTCCAGTGCCAGTGCCACCCCCACACACATTTATTCTTCCTTTGTTTTGTTAACGAACAAGTCATTTCTCCACTGTTTCAGTTTGTTGTATGAATTTTCACAGTTTTATAAGTACCATTGTTTAATTTCAGTCATAACAATTTATGCACAGTAGGTAATCTTGTCTCCTCCTTAGAAAGATTTTGGGTTATTGGATCTTCCGGACTGGTGTGTAAAGATTAGTGGGTCCTTTGTATTATTATCAATAAATTTAATGTTAAATATTTGATTTAGTGTAAAAGCATTGGGTCCCTGAAATTATTGATGTCATTTTTTATTGGGCAATATAGTTTTTTTTTATAAAAAGCTTCTTCATATGTAATGGTTTAGTTTAGAATTATTGGGTGTTTTAGATTGTTGTCAATAAGTTAATGTTTTGATCAGGTATAGAATTATTGGGTCTTTTGGATTATTGTTGTCAAATAAACTTGATGATTTGTAAGTATTTGGTTTCAATTTCTTATTATTATACAATTCAGTGTTTGAACAAAATTCACATGCAATTATTTAGTGTAGAGTATTTACACAAAATTCACATGTAATTATTTAGTGTGGAATTACTAAGTATTTGGTGAATTGCAAGTATTTGGTTTCCAACTCCCATAAGTAACGGTTTGTAAAATTAGTGGGTTTATTGGATTATTGTCAAGAAATTGACATTAAATATTTTGATTTAGTGTAGAATTGTTGGGTCTTTGGAACAAGGCCGCAGAGCAGCAAAGTTCTGCCAAAATGTTGGCATCACAAATTTAACTTTGTTATCAAATTTCAATTTTTACAACTGTATTTTTTGCACACATTTATATTATGTACTATGGTTAACAAATAAGTTATAGACTTTGAAAAAGTTT
>MU223845.1:1344214-1365339 GCA_018584345.1 Thuja plicata
AGCTACAGGCAGATTGGGTGTTTCGTTCATATCTTCCTCTCTACTTGTCCGATGCTTATGTCATTTTGAGGGAATGATTTCAAGAAGATATTGAACCGATTGAAGGTAGATTATAGCAGTACTATAGTGCAACACTATTCATGTTACTGTAGCACGACACTATTCACGCCACTGTAGTGCGACACTATTCACGGGTACTATTCATGCCACTATAGCAGTAGATTTTGTAAACATTTGAATGAAACATTATTCAATAATGCTGTAGTAATTCATGAGTTGATAACTTGCCATGTATTTGATTCTTATTGAGATAATATTTTACCAGTAGTAGTCAGTTTCCAGTTTGTATATTATTGTAGTTTCCTTCTTGTTCATGTTGTGTGTTTTCAAATCTATGCCAAAACATAAACAAACAAACAAATGTCTCATTATCGGAAGTTGTAAGGGGATTAAAACATTAAACGAAGAAATAAGGAGTTGGACATAAATTGTTTGACTAAATTCCTATTAGCAGTGGGTTTGGTTTTTGGGCATTCTAGGGTGCTCATTACATTTCTACTTATCTAGATGATCCTCCTGCAACACACACAAAGGGTACTTCCTTCTTTATGAGGCTCAACTCTTACTAACCCTATCTCTTGAGTTTTTCTGAGATAACATTTTATTTTCACAAAGGACTGCCCAAAAAAGTACCTTTCCTGATACCCTTTTGGGAGTACTAAGAGATCCCAACATTATAGTTTCAGGACTAGTTAGGTGTTATGTAAACCCCAACTAGCCCACTAGACCTTTAAACTCCAATTAGGCCTACTTAACAAAGCAAGTATGCTCAAAAATCATGAAACACCCAAACCAATGGTTGAAAAAAAATCTATAGGATTTTAATACACCAAATCCATGATTTAATTGTGATATTCCACCCTTCATACTCGGTCTCTTCAATTGTTCAAAACTGTGCAAGACAGCCACATAGTGTATGCACCCTAAAATGGTCGCCTAGACTTTGGGCCCCATAAATATCATTTTATCAATTTATCAAATTTTTGAATCAATACTTTGCAATATTTTCAATTCAAATCAATTTCCTTGATCAAATTGTAATTAATTCAATTATTCAATTATTTCAATATTTCCTAAGGTTTGATCATTTTTATTTAATTAAAAGATTTAATCTCTCTTTTAATTAAATAAAATTCCTCTTATTTTATTAAAAGATTTAATCTCCCTTTTAATTAAATTTATTTTATTTAATTAAATTAAATTCCTCCTATTTAATTAAATAAAGTTTTTCTAATTTATTTAATTGAAAGAAAACCCCTCTTTTAATTAAATAAATAAAAATCCCCACTTAAAGTACTTTATTTGATGAAAAAGGAAATAAATTAAATAAAAATCCCTTGTTCATCACATCTTCCTAAGTGGTGGACTTTTTGCCTCTTAATCATAGCCTTTGATTTTTGCCTCTTAATCTCAACCGTTCACTTTCCTTTAAAAGGAGATCTCTCCTTCTCATTTTCATATATTAGGTTTTCATAGTATTGTTATGCTACAGGTTTGGAGAGCAATCTTGGAGGAGGATTTGAGCATTCAAGCTTGGATATTGCAACTTCTCTCTTCTTGTCTTCTTCTTCTTGCATTCATGGCTCCTCATGTAGATTAGATTCATGTTTATTTCCATAGATTAACTTGCATTTGTATTTTCTTTCATAGATTAACCATACATTGTTATCATTTAGATTAATTTACTTTCATGCATTGCAATCATATAGAGTAGATCTCATTTTCATGCATTTGAATCTCTCGTTTCATGGTGTACTTGCATAGGCACTAACTAGGTCAATATGAGGGCCTCCATTTCAAACCTTTGCACTCCATGACTAGAGAGCTATGGATCGATATTTGAGGCCTCATTCTTGAGCAACCTTGGATGGAATGATTCATAGAAGTGTGTCAATATTTTAGCACACACATAGAGATGTTTGTCTTCAACTAGTTCAAACACACGTGTGCTAAGTCTTCCCTACAAAAAAAGAACTAGAATCCTAATGTACACATGAAATTCCATAATTTCACCAAGGTTCAGAATTGTCCTAGGGTGAAATCTTGAGAAAAATGACATTTCTATACAAAAATCTAGCAGACCTAGGTTTTCAGAACCTTTCTCACAAAATTGATTGTAACTTTCACCAAACAAGGTCTTAAAGGCTCAAATAAATTGAAAATGAAAGATAAGTCTCTCCTCTTTAAACCAAAAATAGTCTCAAGCCTCCATGAATCCATACAACATGGTACCAAGCAAAACAATCTGACTGTGATAGGAAAACTGTGGTTATTTTTATTGATTTCAAAGAAAAATTACATAATCATCCTCCAACCTAACCAAAAGGGGTACATAGAGGAATTTTCCAACGTTCATAAATGTATTTCAAAATTTAGGACAATTGGAAAGGTTTTTACAAACAAATATGCAAAATGTGACAACTTTTGCAAAAAGTTGCTTAGCAACGTTTTTGCATTTTTTGCAATTTTTGCACTTTTTTCTCCTAATGAGCAGTTTTTCATTGTAAGCACAACCAAGGGTCCCACATGGACCAAAACACCCTAAAAACATCCAAAAAAATAAATTAACATAAAATACATTATTGAATGATCCTTTGACCAGAGTTGACCAAGTGGTTTATAAAACACCAACTTGGTACTTGGTCTCACAAATGGATCTTTATTTCAAACCTAAGTGGTCCAAAGGACCCAACCTACTAAAAATGAACCAAGAAACCCCTAGGGTATCCCAGGACATGTGTGAATTTATCATGGTGCTCCTGTACCATACTCCCATGGTGGAAAAGAACTCAAGCTCCCACTTGAGGTTAACTGGTCCAAAGTGAGTCCATGCTTCAAAATGTCTTGTTATGTCATCCAAGTAGCATCAATATCTGAGAGGCCCTTCCATTTAAAAAGGTAATGCATATATGTATTCTTCCTATTTTATTTCAAAACCTTTGTCTCAAGGACCTTGTCCAATTGGAGTGATTGACTGGGAGGAAGATCTTGCAGCCAGTCATCATGGGTGCCATCTACATCTTGTTGGATACATGTATTGCCTGCATTTTTCTTTAAAAGGAGTTAGATATGAAATATTAAAAATTAGGGAAATTGCAAGAGTGGGAGGCAAAGTGATCTGATATGCATTTTCACCAAATTTGTGTAAAATAGTGTAAGGTCCCATTTCCTTCATGTAGATCTTGGAATGTCTGACTTTTGGAAGTCTTCCTTTTCTAAGATAAGCCCACACTTTGTTACCAAATTTGAAGTGTACTCCCCTTCTTTTCTTGTCTTCTTGAGTCTTGTACTTGTGAACTGTTTGTTCCAAGTTATCCTTGACTTGTTCTTGGACCTGTTTGATCAATTTTGCAAATTCTTCTCCATGAGAACTTATCTTAGGATCATTTGGTAGTTCTCTGAGTTCCATTGGCCCCCTTGGATGCAAACCATAGACTACTTGAAATGGTGTTTTCCCTATTAACCTATTGATTGAATCACTCAAGGCATATTTTGTATGTGGTAGTATGACATCCCAATTCTGAGAATGTTTTTTTATGAGACACTTTAATAGGTTTCCAAGTGATCTACTGACCACTTATGTCTGACCATCTGTTTGGGAATGGTAGGCAGAGCTAAATTACAAATTTGTTCCCAACCTTTTCCATAGTGTTCTCCAGAAGTGTCCTTGAAATTTCACATCTCTTTCTAAAACAATTGACTAAGGGAGGCCATGAATTATGAAAATTTCTTTGAAGAACAATTGTGCAATGTGTGATGTATCATGAGTTCTTTTACAAGGTATGAAATGTGTCATTTTACTAAAGCTATCAACAATTACAAAAATATTGTCATACCCTTGCTTTGTTCTTGGGATTCCCATTACAAAATCCATTGAGATTGCTTCCCATGGTCTAGATGGTATGGGTAGGGGTTGGTAAAGTCCCTGATTAGTGGAAACACCTTTGGGTCTTTGTAATATAAATCAAGTATCCACAAACCTTCTGATATCATGTTGCACCTTGGGCCAATAGTAGTGTCTCTTTACTGCTTCTAGGGTCTTGTCTAACCAAAATGACCACTCATTCTACCAAAGTATTTTTATCTAACAATTTTATCCCTCATTGAACATCTAGGGATGCATAATAGACTTCCTTTAAACAATAGACCATCCTATATTAGAAATTATGAAAAAACAATGTGATACCTATCAATAAGTTTTCTACATACCTCATAGGCTTCACCAAAGCCCGCATCACCAATGAGATTCAATTCCAATGCTTTGTAGTTGTATCTTCTACACCAAAACAATTATCCTGCTCAATGCATCAACCACTTTATTGGCTTGACCCTTTTTATGCTCCATTGAAAAGGAGTATGCATGCAATTGTTTCATCCATTTAATATGTTTGACACTAAGTTTATCCTAATAATTCAAATACCTTAACGCATGGTTATCGGTATATACAACAAACTCTTTGGGTAACAGGTGTTGTATCCATTTTTTGAGAGCCCGCATCATTGAATAAAGCTCCATGTCATAAGTAGAATACCTTTTCTTTGCATCATTAAGTTCTTTTAGAAAAAGGCTATTGGTCTTCCATCTTGGCTTAAAAAAACCCCAATCGCAAGGTTGCCTTCATCAATTTCCATACTGAATACCTTATTAAAATTAGGAAGATTAAGTATTGGATATTGTGCTACCCTTGATTTCAAATATTTAAAAGCATCATTGGCTTCTTTGGTCCAAGAAAACTTAATTGTTTTTCCACCCTTGATGGTATCAATCATAAGTGCACACACATGACTAAATTTTTTGATGAAATTTCTATAGAAAGTGACCAACCCATGAAAACTTCTTACATCACCCTTGTTTAAGGAGGTGGCCAATTGACTATTACATCCATTTTTGAGGGGTCCATCTTGAGTGTCCGCTGGAGATCACAAAGCCCAAAAAGATGAGTTCTTCTTGCATAAAGACACAATTATCTAGATTTATCATTAGCTTATGTTCATATAACCTCTTCATTACCCACTCCAAATGTTTGAGGTGTTCCTCCTTGCTGCTGCTAAAGATCAATATATCATCAAGATAAACGACAAGAAATTTACCATTGTAGTCATGAAATATTTCATTCATTAACCTCATGAAGGTGTTGGGTGCATTACTCATCCCAAAGGACATCACCAGGCACTCATTTAGGTACTCTATTGTTTTGAATGCCATTTTCCATTCATCTCCTAGATTTATCCTTATTTGGTGGTAGCCTAATTTCAATTCAATCTTGGAGAAGTAACATGCATTGCCCAACTAATCCAAAAAATCTTCTATTCTTGGAATGGGGAACCTGTATTTTATTGTGGTTTTATTCACTACCAAACTGTCAGTATAAATCCTCCACTTCCCATCTTTCTTAGGGGCTAAAACTAATGGGATTGCACAAGGGCTCAAGCTCTTTTTGATTAGTCCTTTATTTAATAATTCATCGACTTGTTTAGATATCTCTGCATTCTGTACATGGGTCATTTTGTATGGTGCCTTATTAGGAAAGGACGCACCTGGTATAAAATCTATTTGGTGACTTATATCCCTTAAGGGTGGGATGGATGAGGGAAGGTCACTAGAAACCAAATCATGATAAGTATCTAACAGATTTTGGACTTATTTTGGGATTGGTTTATTTTAACTAGCAGTTAATTCCTCCTTGGGTTTCATAATTAGTGCATATCCTTCTTCTTCAGATTCTTTTATAATTTTGACCATCTCTTTCTCCCTGGTGACTATGAATATGGGTTCTTATTTTGGTTTAGGGTTAGGTAAGGGTTTCACAATATAGGAGATTCCATTCTTGATTAGAGTATATGTATTTTTCATTCCACTATGAGTGGCATCCACATCATATTTCCATGGTCTACCTAAAATTAGATTCCATGCATCCATTTCCACTATGTCACACAAAACTTTATCTTTGTAGTCTCCTATAGAGAATTATACCCAAGATTTTTCTTTCACTAAAGTTTTTTGACCCTTAGTAAGACATGAAACATTATATGAACAAGGATGAGGGAATTTCTACAACTTAAGATTTTTCACCATTTTATTTGACACTAGATTTTCTGTGGAACCAGAATCAATGAGAAATTTTCATACCTTTCCATGGCTCTTGCAGTTGGTTCTAGAATAAGTATTCCTTTGTGGTGGTTCTTGGGATTGAGGCACTTGTAACAAAGTTTGTCTCATCATCAAAAATGCTCCCTCTTCAGGTTCTAAATCTTAAGATGGAGAGTTAGCACTCTGATTGTCTTCTTATATCAATTGTTTCCTCATTTCTCCTTGGGTGTTGGATCCCATCCTTTCAGGACATCCACTAGCATGGTTCCCTAACTGATTGCAGTTGAAGCATCTTAGGGTTCCATTGTTTCTTCCCCCAAATATCCCTCTTCCAAAGGGTCTTCTCCCTTTGAAGCTCCCTCTAGAACTTGATTATGCTTTCTCCTTGTCTCCCTAATTCTATTCACTATCCTCTTCCCCAAGAGTTTCCTCTTCCTCTGAAGTTCGTGTTACCTCTTCCTCTGCTATTCTGATCTTGTCTTCTTGTTATTTTATCATCAACCTTCAATGGTAATTGATAGCATTTTTTCACTGTGTCATGGATCAAGAGATTCAACTCTTCTTGAATATTTATTCTTAACCAATTCATATACCTTTCTACCTTTTTACTCTCAATCTCCTTTGACTTGGATTTCATATAGTCTTTGGAACTCTTTAGTGTAGGTAACCACATCCATCTCTTTCTATCTCAAGTTGTGTCTTCTCTTGTGAAGTTGGATTTCATAATCCTTGGGTACATATGTTTCACTAACGAAAGAAACTATTCTCTTCCATGAAGTGGTCATATTGTTTTCTCCCTTCACCCTTTCTTGTTGGATCAAGTTCCGCCATGTTAATGCGGCCCCCTTCAATTTTGATTTTACTGTCATCACTCTTTGGTGTTCAGGAATCTCCTCACACTCAAAGAAACTTGTTAAGGATTCAATCTAATCTGTGACCAAGTCAGGGTCCATCTTCCCACTTACTGGCAAGTCTAATTTGACATCCATGGTTCTCCTCTCCATATATTTCAAGGCATTGAGGAGGGGTCTTTGGTGTGCATGAAATTTCTCTTTTTCTTCCTACTGAGGGGTTTCCTCTTCACTCCCTTCATCATTTCTAGAGAAACCAACATCCCTTCCTCTTATTTGGCTTTTCACCTTAGCCATCTCCTCTCTGAGCTTTTTTCTCTTTGTCATTTGTTCCTTCACTAGCTTTTCTAGTTCCACATTGTTCATTCTTAGGGGTAGTTCTTCTTCTCCATCTTCCATAATTGTCTTCAAATGATTCTTCCTTAGAATAATTCCTAAGCTCTGATACCACTTGATGTAGAGCCTTCTTCAAATCCTCTCTCTACCCTATCTAGATGAAATAGGGTCTTCAATCCTCCAAAGGGTGATCTCACAAGTAGGGGATCTACACCTTAGAAAACAACAACACCAACCTTCTATGAATATATTGATCCCCAAATTCCTTATACAACATGACTTGGGTTGATCATTCAACAATCTCATTCACACACATTAGACCCTAAGTGTACCTAAGGGCTAATTGTGCCACCAATACACTAGAATGAAAATAATAATGAGAGGGGTGAAATCCTTGTGGTTTCTACTTATATAGACCAACCATGACATGATACCAATGATTGTATCCTCCTGCAACACACACAAAGGGTACTTCCTTATTTATGAGGCTCAACTCCCACTAGTCCTATCTCTCAAGTTTTTATGAGATAATTTTTTGTTTTCACAAAGGACTACCCAAGAAAAGTACATTTCCTGATACCCTTTTGGGAGTACTAAGAGACCCCAACATTATAATTTTAGAACTAGTCAGGTGTTATGCAAACCTAAACTGACCCACTAGACCTTAAAACTCCAATTAGGCCTACTTAACAAAGCAAGTATGCTAAAAAATAACCAAAACCCAAACCAATGGTTGTATAAGTTGTTATAGTATGTTAATACACCAAATTCATGATTTCATTGTGAGATTCCACCCCTTCATACTATGTCTCTTCAATTGTTCATAACTATGCAAGATAGCCACATAGAGATGTCTGTCTTCAACTAGTTCAAACACACATGTGCCAAGTCTTCCCTAAAAAAAAGTAATGGAATCCTAATTTAAAAATTCCATTCCCTAATTTCACCAAGGCTCATAATTTTCCAAGGGTGAAATCTTGAGAAAATGACATTTCTATACAAAACCCTAGCAGACCTAGGGTTTCAAACCCTTTCCCACAAAATTGATTATAAATTTCACCACATAGGGTCTTAAAGGCTCAAATAAATTTAAAATGAAATATAAGTCTCTCGTCTTCAACCCAAAATTGGTCTTAATCCTCCATGAATCTGTACAACATCGTACCAAGCAAAACAATCTGACTGTGACAGGAAAACCGTGGGTTTTTTATTGATTTCAAAGAAAAATTACATCATCATTCTCCAACCCAACCAAAAGGGGTATATAGAGGAATTTTCCAACTTCCATAACTATATTTCAAAATTTAGGACCGTTGGAAAGGTTCTTACAAACAAATTTTCAAAACGTGACGACTTTTGCAAAAAGTTGCTTAGAAACTTTTTTTACATTTTTGCAAATTTTATGCAATTTTTTATCCTAATGAGAAGTTTTTCATTATAAGAAAAAAAAGGGTCCAATATGGACCAAAACACTAAATTAACTCAAAATCCAACATTGAATGATCCTTTGACTAGAGTTGACCAAGTGGTTTATAAAATACCAACTTGGCACTTGGTCTCAGAAATGGATCTTTATTTCAAACTTAAGTGGTCCAAAGGAACCAACCTACTAAAAATGAACCAAGACACCCCTTGGGTATCCCAAGACATGTGTGAATTCATCATGGTGTTCCTACACCAGTTGAATCTAGCTATCTTGTTGGAACATGGAAACACTCTCAAGTTGTGGGTATCCTATGGTGAGAGTGAATCTCTAGGATTGAAAGGTTGTTTCCTTAATGGTATTCACCTAAACTAAATGATTTCAAGAAAAGGGGTAGAAGGATATGCTCGTGAAATGAATAACTAAGACTAATATGTGATACACCAAATGAATACCAATATGACATGCAGCTGGAAATCCTCACAAAATTACCTCTTAAAGACACAAAGTTACTCACAACCTCAATTAGATACCATATTAAAAAGAGATTCTTATGACAAGACTATGTACTTGACACCTTGAAAGGAAAAAATGACATTTTTTTCAATTTCCAACATGTAAATGGGAGACACAATCACAAACCTACATATAAGCTACCCAAATCTTACATCTAATACTAAAATAAGCTTGATAAAATAAAGGAGTTATCGCTATATCTCACCAAATACTCACAATAAATACTTTAACACAACAAAATTGAGAAGGAAACCTGTAATCTTTATTCAGTAATGATGGAAACTCTATTACAAATCATCAATATGCTCACTACAATAATCCATCCATTTGTAAAGTGCAAAATAAGGCAATAATAATGAAATCCCAAAAATAAGGTGAAAAGATAAGATATAGATCCAGAACACCAAAGGGGTTGGATACAACTGAAAATCCTTAAAAATTAGGGTTCAAACTGTAAGAAACTGAAGTATAACTGACCCTAGAACTTCACCAAGTCACGTAGAAGTGAAATATCACCAAACTGACCTCAAACTGCTCCAAATTCCATCATATCTGCATGTAAATTATGGGGATGTATGAAAGAAAAGGACCCATGTCAAATCAAGAACAAAACCAATAATAACTGAAGTGCAACTGTTAAAAAAGGTCTCCGAGCTAATGTAGAACTGAATTCGGCCTTAAACTGACCCCAAAACTCTCCAAACTCTATCAAATGCCCACTGAAACTGAGAAAAAATAAAAATCCCCCCACAACCTATATGAAGATGGTGAAAAAAACCCCTTCAACCATTGTAAAACATCCTTAAAATTGCATACAAAAGAATAGTTAATAACCAATGTTTTATAATTGCGACACTTGGTTATTAATACTCACAATAATAACATAATGTAATTTACTATTTTGAAGATGTAACATTTTATTTATTAATATAACTAATATATTTAATATATAATTAATAGTGAATACCACTATTTATTATATGCTAAATATATTAAAAGGATGATTTATTAATAAAATAAAAAATTAATTTGTATTTAGTATATATATTATGTAGTATATAGAAAACTACCTAACATATATGTTAATTATAAATTTAAAAATAGATAACCTTCACATTAACCCATGGGGAATTTGGAAAAAATTTCCCAAAAAAAACCCCTAAGTTATGGATATAGGGTTGACAAACCCTAATCCGAGCTCATTTTTCATTTTTCCCTTCAATCTTCTGGAGATTTTATCTATTGGTTGGCACCAAGTGTTTAAACTAGGGTTTGATCTTTCTTGAGTCTTCGCTTGGATTTTCTTGTAAATTCAGTGTCTTTTGAAGAGATTCATTATCTTCTCCCCTAAATAGGTACCTAAATTCCTTCCATTGAAGCAAAATATGAGAAAAAATTTCATTATTCCATGTTGATTTTCATTATTCAAACTACGACTTGTCATACAAAATATTGATGTGTATTTTTTGTACATTATAGTTGCAATCTCATAGCCATGACTGGGAATCTACAAAATGAATATATCTGAATGATTTACTTTTATATTCTTGACCCAAACCCTCTTCTTATAACTCTTTGCATGCTTAGTATTACTTGAGGATTTTAGCTTGCCTCCTCTCTCTCAGTATCACATGTTTTATGTATCATCTGGAGATGACATTTCTTGAAACGCTCATCTATTTCCAGTAAATATGAAGTATTATGTCCTTATCATTCTAGGTTTCTTTCCCATTTCACTGTGGCAAAGTAGAGTCTCTTAGTCATGTTTTTCTCCAAAAGGATACGTGGGTTCTGAATTCTTTCATGACCGTATGCTGTATTGGTTAAATTTTTGACACTGAACAATCACAAGGGTTATATTTTTGGAAAACAAACTCTTCTCATAAACTCTTTTTTGGTTAGAATTTTGGATACTTAGTCCTATATATTTAAAACCATACTAGATTTTTTTGTTCTTTTATAAGCCATGACCTTCATGTATAGTCTTTAATAAGGGGTGATAACAATCCTTTGATATTCCATGCTTCCTATAGAAAGATGTGTTATAGAAAGATGTGTAGCATATTACCTTGAATTTATCCTTCTAATCTATTGCATTGCATATTTGATAGGTTTTATTTGCAAAACATCGTTGGTTATTTGATATATTGAACCATACTTTGTTATCACAAAGACATCCTCCTCTCTTTGTAACTATATTAAGAAAATTAGAAACTTTGTGCCCTGATAGCTGCTCCTTTACTTTAAAACTTGCAAAATCATCTTTGACTGTCCTTATTGATAAGGCCTAAAGACTTTGATTGTTATGATGATGCAAAGTTTATGACATTTCTATGTATTTTCCTATACATTTGGGAGCTAGGAATGGTCTTGCATGAAATTTTATGGGATGTTGAGAGTCTTTTTGTAGACACCTAAAACTGTCCTTAAAAAAATAAATATTTTATTTATTTAATGATAATGTCTTCTATTAATTGAATAGTTGCTCCTTTACTTTAAAACTTGCAAAATCATCTTTGACTGTCCTTATTGATAAGGCCTAAAGACTTTGACTGTTATGATGACGCAAAGTTTATGACATTTCTATGTATTTTCCTGTACATTTGGGAGCTACGAATGATCTTTCATGAAATTTTATGGGATGCTGAGAGTCTTTTTGTAGACACCTAAAACTGTCCTTAAAAAAATAAATTTTTTATTTATTTAATTATAATGTCTTCTATTAATTGAATAAATATTATTAATTTAATTAATTAAATCATTATCCTTTTCTTTCTAAGATTAAATTTTTATTTATTTATTTAAGTAAACATTTTCCTAAGCCTTTTTCTTCTAATTAGAAAATAAACACTTTTTGTTTATTTTATAAATTCACTAATCCTCTTCTTACATTTTTAGCCAATCATGTGCAATCACATGGATCAACTCCTAAATTTTGAGTTGGTGACACTTGGCACTTGTCTCTTCATTTGTCTTTTATTTTAAAAGTCAACCTCTCTCTTTAACCACTTAATCCTAACCACTCATCCCTTTTGCATCTTAATCTCCTTCACCCAAGACAAACACTACCTAACCTTTTAATCTTAGCCACTCATTTTATACCTCTTAATCCCAGCCTTTCATTTTTATGACAATTCTCTAAAAGGGAGGCCTCAATCCTCATTTTCAACTAGTGTAAGCATTTGGAGTTAATTGTAAACACTTGCATACTTGAGCATTTACAGACTTGAGCACTTAAGCATTCTAGCATTCTTAGCAATTTAATTTTCATTATTGTTTCATTTCCTCCTAGTTTAGACTTCATTCCTTGCATAGTAATCTAGATTTAATTTCATACTTTAACTTTGAATCTTGCATCCTAATCTTTAGTTTAGTTTTCATTTGAATCTAGTTGGTAATCTCTTACATTTGCTTTCTTAGAATAGGCCTTGCATTTGCATTTATTATTGTGAGATTTGGGGAAAGTTCCACATACTTGTGCTCAAATCCATTATTTTTTGATCATTTTTCATCTTGCATAATAGTGGTATTAATTGTATTGTCTTGGGAGAGAACACCCACAAAAATCTCTAAGAGAAAATCAAACAAGGTTGATTGGGTGCCCTTGTTTTAGCTCATCAGAGGTTGTAGTGGAAATTTAGTTGCATTTCAAGTTTATTAGCATGTTTTGATTACTTCATATTTCTTGTATTTGCATGCTTTTATTTGTTGTGTAGTTGCATGGATTTTCATTGCATAGATTTTGGCACACCTGATGGGACCCACATCTTGGTTTTGTTATCATTTTTAGAGATACTTGCATTCTGGTTTTTCACAATAGATAGTATTTTAAAAGATTTAGCTCTTTGAAAATGTTAGTGTCTTTTTGCATTTTGTGCTACATAGGCGTCTCTGCCTGCAAATAGGTGACTCCGCCTATAGACATGCGTCTCTCCATAGTTTAGTTTTATTTCATTGCATTTTGCATTTTAAAAATTCCTAATCAAGCTTTTTTGTAGGTTTTTGGTGTTTTCTTCCTTCTAACAGTGGTTTTGTAGAACGTTTGACCAAGGTCAAAGTGTTTTCAAACTACTAATCCATTTTTTTTTAGGACGCTTGTAGAAGGGTTGAGCATTGAAACTACTAATATATGTGTTTTGTAGGTTGCCTTGGAGATACAAATAAACCTTGTTTTTTTGGTTTATCTCGTGTAGTTTAATTAGGGGGCTTGTGTGTTTGTAGAAAATGGTGGTAGGAGTATGCTCTCACTCTTCTGAGGGTGATCAAAATACCAAACCCATAAAATTCCCCCTAGTTAGAGGAAGCCCAAGGAATTAATCAAGTGTCTTGTGTGTTTGTAGGACCACAAGTAGTAGGGATATGCTCTCACCCTTTACGGTGATCAAAACACCAGTCCTACTTGTGTGTCCTTATTTTTTCTTTCTTTAGGATTTGGTACCCCCCTTTTAGAGTGAAAACCTCCCAAGTGCTTTTGCATAGCCGATGAGAGGGATTGCCCAAGTGGGAACAAGGTGGACCTGGCTTCTTCCAACCCACTTTAATCAAAAGTTCTCAAGACTAATCTTTGAAGGGATGTAGCTATCTTGAGATTCATTATTGTTCTTGATAATTGTAGGGTTGCAAGGCCTAAATCATATGTGTGATACTATATTGTATAAGTACTCGTATGACTATAGGCCTCAATCCTACTTGCAGGACTATGATAGATAGTTGCGAATGGAAGTTTCAATAGACAATCTAGGATAGAGGCCTACCTAATTCATCTCCAAAAGTGGTTATAATATTTGTGTAAGGAGGGGGAAGAATCTCTCCTTAAGAATACACTCACTATAAGTATTCCCTTGGGTTCTTTAAAGTATAGAAGGTGGCACTAGGGGATCATTGCATCTCCTCTTTTGATCCACAACACACATAGCCCTCACAAAGTCAAAAACATGAGCACCCTCTAGGGGGTGACAAGACTATGTGAGATGAAGGAATATCAAGCTATGGGAAAAGGTTTTAACCACTAATCCATTCCTTAGGTAGCTTTTGTTTGAAGTGTTTTTTATTGTGTTGAGACGAGTAGAAATATTGGGCTTGAAAAGACTATTAGAACATACACATTGTACTATAATTTCCCCATCATTTCAGACTGCACAAGCATTTGTATCCTCAAGGTTGCTTTGTCCCTTGTTGGATTATTTGAAGAAAATTGTTTGGTCACATTATATTTGATAGTGATTTGTGCTTGCATTGTTCTTGCCCACTGATAATTTGACTGCAACATCCTGTAACCACCCTAATTTGGTTTGCTCTGACCAGAGAACCTATTTTCCCTAAGAATGATCATACCCCTAATTATGTCAAGACAATTCTTCAATTAATTGGCATAATTTATTTAAATCAAATTTAATTTCCTAAAAATCAAAGTGATCTTATCACTAATTTACATTAATTTCCTTAGCCAATTAAATTAAATCAAAATAATTAAATACATGGATAAGGTAATTAATTAAAAGGAATTAAATAAAACCTCCTAATTACAACCCCTCACTTGCAAAATGGAAAGTCAATCCATTAGCCAATGAGAGTAAAATCACTTGGATCACCTCACATGGATCACCAATGATTCAATCTCCATCTCTCTTCATAATTCAATCTTGACCTTTCATTCCTCAAATTCTTCTATAAAAGGAATGAATTTTGAGCTCAATAGGCCCCTAATTTTAGAATTTCATTTGCAAACTTATGTTGTCCTAATTTATAAATGCATTTTAGCTCAAATTCTTAGAATTGTTATAATATTTCATTTGGAGCACCTAAAAAGAACTTTGCATTACAATTTAGCTTGCATTCTTAAATCTTCCATTCTAAGCATGATCGTGTCACTGATTTATGCATAATCTGAGGGCAAATTATAGTATATTTCATACTCTTCTTATAAGGGGAGCAATATGTCTATTTTAGTGATGTATATGCACTTTTCCTTTTTTATTTCATGTTTATCTCACTAATGCAATGACATGTTGAAGTGTTGTGTTGCAGCTTGCATATCCACAAAATACACACACATTTATGGCACCTACCGTGGGGAAAATCCTTGGATTTCTCCTAATTTCTAACTTCTTTTTGGCTAATTTGTGTTCTCTATTTTTAGGTCTAGAGTCGCCTTTAGTTGCCAAAGCTCGCATTCAGGAAAGATCATCGCATTCAGGAAATAGCATTGCATCCCAGATTTCTGTCATCGCATCTAGTAGATCCTAAATCACATCTAGGGAAAGCTCACATAAGGTAATTCATGCATCGCCTTTTGTGTAAAGGCTCGCATTCAGGAAAGGTAATCACATCCAGTAATTCTAAAATAGCATCTCGTAAAGGAAGTCACATTTGGTTGGTTGAATTGCAAATGTGAAAGTCTAACCACTAATCTTTTAACCATGCTTGTTTCTGTGTTTTGAACAACCTAACATTTGTTTGCAGGTTGTTGTTAGAGACCTTTTTGTGAAAAAAGTTGGAAAGAAACTACTAACTTGTGGGTTGTAGGTTGCCAAATCACTCAACTTAACTTTTATTTTTCTAAGATTTCAAACTTAAGAACATTTTCCATCATTTGGTAAATTGACCAGAGGATTATGCTATTTTCCTTTAAAGGAAAATCAAAAGCTCAAAAGTCAATTTAAAACTTGATGAGAATTTGAGGAAATGAACAAGCAAACAAATTATCTAAAGTTTGAGAGTAATTGAACAAGCTATTCATTAATATTGTGGGAAATTGAACCAGCAAATTTTCTAATTTTTGGATAGTAATTGAACAAGGAAAGCACTAAATTTGTGGGAAAATGAACAAAGCTCAAATTGTCTAATTTTGGGAAAGTAATTGAATAAGAAAATCATCTTAAATTGGGGAAATTGAACAAGACAAAATTTGCTTTCATATGCTTTGTTATTTCTTACAATTATTAATTTAAAAATCAAATTTAAACACATTACTTAGTCTCACTAGAGGATTTTCTCTTTTTCCCAAGTTGGAAGAATTGAAGACTCGTTATGGGGGATTGAGTTTTGAGTTATAAAATTTGAGGAAAATGAATATGTTTGGTGTGTTTGTGGGAGACAATGGCATGGAATAGGAGAGTTGCTCTTCTCACAAAGAATTAGAAATCTAGACTCCTAATTTGCCAATCCTTTGCATTTACTTTCAAAACTTTAGAGCATCTAGTGGTTGAGGAAAAAATCTCACGGGATGACCCAAGTGAGGATAGGTTTTATGCCAACCCTTCCAAATCACTATAAATAATATGCATCTTTGTAGGCCAAAGCCTTGAAAGATGTAGTCAGTTTTGTTCCTGAAATTTTGACATCATTCCTTGAACATGCTTGAGTGTGTGTAGAGCGGATCTTCTTGAATATTGCTTGCAAGACTATGTACATTTGAGTACTCATAGGGCTATACACCTCAATTTTTCCTTGTGCAATTCTATGGGGGACGATTACAAATGGATGCCCAAAATTAAAAACATTTGTAGTCAAACTACTTGATTTATCTCCGAAAGGGTGATAATCTTTGTGTAAGGAAAATAGTAATTGCCCCAAGATACTCGTCATTTTGTGCCCTCACTTGCTTTTGGATTCGGATAATATGGCATCATGAATGGAGCCATTGCGTGCTTGGTGATGGCTGTATTTTGATTAGCATGTTAGTGTGTACCTGAGTCTATGAGAAAATATTTTCACTCTATGCCTAGAATCTAGGGAATAGGGAAGTGTTTGAATCCCCTTAACAAAGAAACATTGCTTGATGTTTCCTAAAATCTCACTAAAAAGATAATCTCCTAAAAACAAGAAATAAATTTCATCCCCTAACACACATGCCGTTTAAAACTCTGTGGAAAGTCTCAGACAAATTTTGATGTCAAAAAAATTTCACGTACTTCGAGACAAAATAGAAAAAACTTGAAAACCATTAGAGGCTTGCATATGTTCATTCCTAGGTTGCATCTGGTTGCATTAGCTCATATCTAGAGAACTTTCTCACTTTTGGTCATTCCTAGCTCGCATGCAGGAAAGTTACTCACATACTAAATATCAAAGCTCGCATTTAGTTTGCATCATCTCACATCTGGTATAACATAGCTCACATTTAGAGATTCACATCTAGGATAGTGGGTACTTGCACACGTACCTCTCAGATAAACTTAGTAGTTTTGGATACCCTTTTGGCTCTTGAGTCTGGTCTTGTTTCTCTTGTTGGTTCGCCTGTCGATGTTTCATAGTTTTCTTAGAAGTCTACCTTGCATGTCCTTTTGGATTCTCACAATTCATCCCGAAACATGTGGTCTTTTCACTAATAAAAACCTTTTGATTCCCAGCTCACTATCAGGGCATTATAACCCTCTAACACTAGATTCATTCACTCAAACACAAACAATCTTTCACTACTTGGACACTCTTACTCAGACAATTTGAAATCCTACTTACACTATTGGGAAAACTTTTGAAAAAGTTGAGACCCAACTTTCATGGTTAACACAAGACGCAATCAATATCTTGCTGATGAATCAGAGATACCTCCTAGATTTTTTTAGTTTTAACAAGGAGAGACATCTTGCAATCCCCTATTCGATCAAGACTCACCCGCAATGGAAGCTCCTCATAAAGGATGGAGTATAACTTTTGAATAATATAACAATGAACAAGACCAAAATGAACGAGAAAGTAGCCACGAAGAACAAAATATCATTCATCCTTTGTTTGACTTGGATAGTGATGAAGACAAATCTGAAGAAGAGTATAACAAGCTCAAACAAAGTAGAAAATTCCAAAGGACCTTGAAAAAGATTATTGGTGAAGACAAGGAGAAATATTTCCTATACCTAGCTTCTCTTGGGGTTAGACTTTCCAAAGAATATGATGTTGAGAGACTAAAGGAAAAAGAGGTACCAAAACCTATTTCTATTCTCACCAAACAATTGACTTTAATGCAATCTGAACTTGCGACACTCAAGCAAGGAAAGGTCAAACCAACAAAAAAATACTCTTTGGAACACATATGTCCATTTCCTTTTGACAAGAGTATCAACATGGTTCTATTTCCTCCTAACATGGCAAGACCCAAATACAACAAGTACATGGGAGAAACTGATCCACATGATCATGTTAGAGAATTTTGTGCTCTAAGCATAGAGTACATGTATGAACCTACTTATCTAATGAGGCTTTTTCTGGGAAGTCTAGGCGGAAATGATATGGAGTGGTTATCCAAACTCACACCAAGTGTGTAATATTTTGAGTTAATACAAATATTTGTCCAACATTACTCCTACAACATACAACACAATGTAACCATGATAGATCTTTGTAACACAAAGCAACGAACTGATGAATCCTTTACACACTTTTTACAAAGGTGGAGGAGAATCTTTGCAAGGTACTCAAGATCAATACCCGAATCTGAAAAGATGGAAATATTTATCAACAACATGGTAGCCGAAATGAACTATGCTTTGTAAATGCAAGATTTACCTGGCTATGATAGAATGATAAAAAATGCTATCTGGGCTGAAGACACCATGGTCAAGAAAGGAGAAATCACACTCCAAAGTGATAACAAATATAACAACTACAACAACAAACCTAAATGGTGGAAGAAGAACAAGAATGTTGTTAATGATGGAGTGGTAAAAGCATCAAATGCAAATCCTAAACCAGCAGTGTTCAATCTAACGAACAACTTACAAGCAAACAAAGAAGCTAAGGTAACAACCACAATACCAAGAAAAAACAACGAGAACAACAAGAGTAAACCATGGACTTCTAGACCTCAAAAAATATTTACTCCCTTGGGAGAACCTCTTGAGATAGTTTTGAAGACACTCTTGGATAACAAATTCATCACGACACCGGATTCAAAACCATGGGAACCAGAAGTTAAACAAGGATGGTGGAATGACAATGCCTACTGTGTCTTTCTTAATAACAAAGGACATAAGACTAATGACTGTGTTAAGCTTAAACACATTATACAAGACCTTATTGAGGGAGACAAAATCAAAGTGGAAGGACATACCACTAACGAAGATCACACAAAATTTAACAAACCATTCCCTAACTACAAAAAAGGGGAAGCTTCTAAAGGCAAAGGAAATCAATTGAATTACACATATTCTCATAACGACAATGTGATCAACATGTTAGACATTAAAAGTGAATCAATCAATGTGATCACTATTAAAGGTGCCAAAGACACATCAACACAATCAAACATAGTAACTCAAAGCCAAGCACAAGTCACGATCAAAGGTGCTAACTCGTCATCTAAGAAAGAGACATCCTCTAAAGTACCTATTGTCACAATTCCTAAACCAGAAACAACAAGACACACAATTACTATACCATCTGCAAACTATAACTTGGTAGACTAGTTGCAAATAACCTCAACTCAAATTTCTATATTTGAGTTACTAACGATCTCTTTAGTGCACAGGGAAGTTATTGAACAAGCCCTACATTCCGCAAATGTTCCAAAAGACATTGATGTAGACAAGTTCTAGGCAATGATAAATCACATCTCAGCTCCACATTACCTCTCCTTTTCAGAATAAGATGACAATTCCCTAACTCATCCACATAACCAACCCCTACACATTGAAGTCTTGAATCACAAATCCTATGTCAGATGTGTATTGATAGATGGAGGTGCAGGGTTGGACATATGTACTCTCAGTCTAATCAAGAAATTGGGTCTTTTAGAACAAACCATTGATTCAAGAAGTAAGATACTATCAAAGATTATGATGAAGAAGAAAGATCCTCCAAAGGGCTTATCACTACTACATTTGGGGCCAAATTTTGACAGAATTTTCCGACAGGTAACTTTTTCTTACGAATTTGGTATTTTTTTTTTTGTAATAGGCTTCGATGATGTCGGTATTCTGATGGGTGTTTAATTGACCATCAAAACTCCAACAGATTTGGGGTATACATTAAAATAAAAAGTGAAATAGCCTCATCATTTTCATTTCTATTGGAGAGCGGGAGAAAAGGAGCAACAACTGAGCGCGAGATAAGGTATGTGATTTCTTCATCTTTCGAGCCTCTGGCATCATATTCAAATGCATTTCATTTTATTGTTGAGGGAGTTTCTCTTTGAAATGACCGCATTCTACTGGTGTCATGCCCTAGCCAATGATTTATCTCTATTATTTGATGTTATTGGTGCTTGTGCTCAAGGATATCGATTCACTGTATTCAAATGTTTGGATTCACGTTTGTTGATATTACTAGCATATGTGTTTAATGATGCCATTGTATATTTTTGTCACTGAAATGACCGTATTCTACTGGTGTCATGCCCTAGCCCGTGCTTTAACTCCATTATTTGATGTTATTGGTGCCTGTGCTCAAGGATATCCATTTTTTTGAAATGTTGATTGTGGTTATCAAATGTACAACCTGTGAGCTTCTAGCTAGGAACCATTTGTATTGATAGCTTAGGGCATCAAATGTATTGTATCATTGATAGTTGAGACTTTGTTAAAAGGAAATAGGACAAAGAATGATTTTTATTTAGTTTCTCTATTTTGATCCCTAAGTGGCTTACAACCCTAGAGAAGTATATGCAAATTTACGAATCCAGTTACAGGGTACATAGCAGCCGATAATTCACAAGAAATCCATGCATCCAATTTGAATAGAAATTAATATAAAGAGAAAGGGTCCTCCAATGGCCCAATCATCCATACCTTGACTGTCCCCTCAACCAGTGACCCTTCAAAACTAGGTTATCATGCAATCAGTGAGTGATCCTTCATTCTCCTGGTCTGCCCTGCATCCAAACATATTGGAAATATACAATACAATGATAACA
>MU223845.1:1373903-1402991 GCA_018584345.1 Thuja plicata
TTTTTGGAGACACAACATAATTGAGTGCTATTCCCAGATGATGCAAAGCAACCAATACTTTGCATCATCTCAGAAAACCACTCAATTATGTTGTGTCTCCAAAAAATTGTGACCATGATGCCTACATCTAAGTTTCTCAGCTATTGTGTCCCAGGACCCCTTATGACCCTTTACAAACCCTAAGAATACATCTTAGAGGTCTTAAAATATCGTAAAGGGTCATAAGAGGCTCCTAGGAGGGGCTAGGTGAGCTTCCACCTTCACGCGGTTGGCTTTGTTAAGTAGAGAATGTTAAACTATTCTCGAAACAAAGAGAAGCTCAATAATTTAAGGTCTCAGTCCACAGAGATGCTGAAAAAATGACGAGAATCAATGATGGAGAGTTTTTAGATTATGAGAAGAGGTATATGGAGTGGAGGCTAGATTGAGTACTAGTGTAGAGATGATGATTCAGTAACCTACATCTATAAAACCTTCACAATTATCCCTTCTTTGGCCTCCACTCATTCCTCTTCTCAAAAATGGTTATCTAGATACTTTGGATAGTGTTTCTCATCCATGTACGAAATGTGCTAGTGATCATATAAAATTACTTTAGGCCTCCAGTATTGATGAGATGTACAAGTGTAAAATGTTTTTGCAAGACTGTGATCAATTTGTGCAGTGTACATAAATGCAAGGTGGTGATTATTCTCGACGATTGACAGGTAGCTAGGACTGTAGCTAGGACTAAAGATAACACAGCTCAAGAGACGATCATAGGTTGTCTCTTTCTTTAGTCTATATAATTGACAGAATGTTTTACCATTCATTAGCTCATCAAATCTGGGGATTTGAAATAATTTAATAGAATATTTTCATGACAACGTATATTATTTAAGTTGACATTGCACGAATTTATCTACTTCGCACACTTGTATACTATGAAGATGGCCATTCTTCTTTATCACCGTCCTCATAGTCTACAAGTGTGTGAAGTAGATAAATTCATGCAATGTCAACTTAAATAATATCTGTTGTCATGAAAATATTCTATTAAATTCTTTCAAATCCCTGGATTTGATGAGCTAATGAAAGGTAAAACATTCTATCAATAATATAGACCGAAGAACGAGACAACCTATGATGGTCTCTTGATCTGTGTTAACTTTAATGTGCCTATCCATTGGTTTTTTGACAATTTATAATTAATTCCAATGATAGCACTATGCTTTCAATAGACAAAATGTTAGAGAAAAATAATTTATGACATTTATTGCTACAGTAATGCTATACGTTCGACAAGGAAACCTGTCGGAGAAATGCTGCACAACTATCGCTCTTCTGATAGTTTAAGTGTTGTAAATAGAAAAGTTTCGATAGACCCTTCGACATTAAAGCCATATCACCGACAGGTAGATTTTTCAGAATTTGGTGCAAACTGTCGCTATTCCAACAATACTAATGTCAGAAATATTTTTTTGACAGTTCACTCCGATAGAGACTGTATATTTTTGATAGGTCTTGTTATCAAAATTCTGATGGATGAACCGTAGGAAATGCCATAACGAAGCCATTTTCATGTGCAAGTTTTTGACATGACATGGTGTCGGTAAACCGATGGGTATGTCTTCTATCACAATTTCCAATGAAAAAATGGCAACGGACTCAGGTGTCAAAATTTTGACAAATGAGCATTGCAAATCTAACAAATGGCCGTCAGAATTTGACCTCAAATGTACTAGTGTATTGATCTACCAATCATAATAGGACCAATTAAATGCAATGTGATTTGTCAATTTCTTGATCTACCATTAGCCTATAACATATTTCTAGGGAGACCTTGGATACATGAAATGCAAGCAGTGCCATCTACTTACCACCAATACATCAAATTCCCACATAATGGGGTGGAAGTGATAATCTCTGTAGATTAAAGCTACACTTGCAACAATGTTAAAGAAGATAGTATGGTTCCTCACAATAAGGAAATCCCAAAAGAATCCATACCTAAAACTTCTAAAGACATGGTGATGAGAAGCTTTGGAAAGACACTAAAACTTGAAGAAACTAGTATGGGGGAATACAAGCTAGACATGACGCCATCATTGACTAACATTCCCATGTCTCCAAGATCTTAAGGGAAACCTTCCTCATCTTTCACACCTACTTCATCTAAAGAACATGACATTCACAAACCAACTGGTATGATTAGAGCCTCTACTTCTAAAGAGGATGAAAAAGAAGATAAAGTAGTCTTGGCTTGGCTCTATAAAGGAGAATAGAGAGAAAATGAGGTAAAACATGTGGATATATCCCCATAAAAGTATGGTAAAGGATATGATCTTCTCAAAAAAATGGGATACAAAGGAAAGGGACCTTTAGGAGATAAAGGAAAAGGACTTGTTGAACCTATACAGATGGAATTCAGAAACACCAAAGACAAAATAGGATTAGGTTTCAATAACAAGTCAGAAAACCCTACTTCAAGAGATGGTCCAGTATTTGATGAAGGAAGTGATGATGATGAAGAAGAAGAAACAACACTGGAACCATGGACATATGAAATATTATTACAAATTGATACAGAGTATCCTGAATATCAAGGAGAAATATATTTACCTACTTTTGTAGCACAACAAGAGCATCATGTTCCTTTGTTATCACAAACTGATGTCCAAGAAATAGAGGAAGAAACATAAGACTCTCCAGAAGTCCAAGAGCTAGAAGAAAATCCTGAATAAATACCCAAACAAAAAGATATATATCCTAACTGGGGGCAATTGGTGACAATTTCACATGTCCTAGACTTACCACACTTTGATCTACAAGTGGCTAATAGGGTACATCAGGTAACTATTGCTGAGTTTCTAAATAGACCTGATGAAAAAATAACAAACTCACATTATTATGAATGGGATAACATGTTTGATGCTACCAAAGACATTGAGGTAGATGTGATTCATAACTTTGCATCTCTATTAGAGAGAAGAGAGAGTTCTAACACTTCCCCTAACACTATTCTTGTGCCAGAATTAGATGAGATACCACTACCTAGGATTGTTGATGGAGATATTGGTGCTTTACTAGGTCTAGAGGACATTCAAAGGATACAAGCTATGAGTTTCAATCTGATGAGAGAAGAAGAAGAAATCTCAACTAATGAGTCACTAGAATTAGGTCTACATATTACTAACAACAACCTTAGTAATGACGATTCAACTCTTAACCATCTAAACACTGTAGAAGCTGACTTAACGGAACATGTCTTGTTAGTTAATAGTCTTGATGCTGACATGATGCTATCCTTACCAAAATCCAAATCATTATCCTTGGTAAAGCCCGACATGATTAATTGGACCAATTCAGATCCTACTCCTATCATGAACTTTCCCAATGACTATAATTTGGCCTGTTATCTAAATGCTTGTGAAACTTATCCTTCTTCCACCAATGCAAGGAGAGTGAACATGTGAAAGGAGGATATCAAGTTTCTTAGTCACAAATTGAAAAATAAAAAGAAGAAAAGAACTGATGGTGAAAACCACATTGTGGTGGTATCATATTCTAAAAAATTAAAAATAATAGACGTATCTGAAGGTGAAAACCTCTAATAGGCACCAAAAGATGAGATTCTTGATATCCTCCCTAAACACTTTCAAGAAAGATCTTCACTTCTGATAGAACCAACACAACCAGTTAACTTGGGAACAATAGAAGCTCCTTAATTTGTTCACCTAGCACAATCCTTATCAGAAGAAGAAAAGATATAGTTCACTAAATTCCTCAAAGAGAAGAAGATCAAATTTGCATGGTATTACACTGATATGCCTGGACTTGATCCTGAGTTAATAATGCATCACCTATCTATAGCCCCTAGAATCAAACCTGTGAAACAAAAATTAAGGAAGATGCATCTACATGTGGCATTAATAGTGAAATAAGAGTTGGAAATTTTTTTAAAAGATGGATTCATAAGAGTCATCACTTTAGCAGGATGGATTTCTAATGTGGTACTAGTTTCTAAAATAGATAAATCTATCAGGATCTGCACAGAATTTAGAGACCTAAACAAATCTTGTCCTAAAGATTATTTTCCGCTACCCAATATTGATATGATTATAGATCTCATAGCGGGATATCAGATGTATTATCTTATGGATGGATTCTTGGGCTATAACCAAATAAAGATTGCTCTTGAGGGCCAAGAAAAGACAACATTTACATGCACATGGGGAACATTTTGGTGGAACGTCATGCCATTTGGACTAAAGAATGATGGCGCTACATACCAAAGAGCTATGAAAACAATCTTTCACAATATGATACAAAAAAACATGGAGGACTACATGGATGATACATTAGCCAAGTTAAAAATAAGAACAACTCACATTGAAGACTTGAGAAAGATACTAGATCAAATGGAGCAATTTCAACTAAGGCTTAATACAAAGAAATGTGCATTTGGAGTCCAATCAGGCAAACTCTTAGGGTTTATTGTATCAGCTAAAGGAATTGAGGTGGATCCCAAAAAAGTAAAATCTATCCTAGAAATGTCACCACCTCACAATATCAATCAAATGAGGATGCTTCAAGGAAGACTTTAGTCCATCAGGAGATTTGTGTCCCAACTAGGAGATAGAGCGCAACCTTTCACAAAACTACTACATATAGGTGTTACTTTCAAATGGGACGAGCATTGTGAAAACAACTTCAAAGAATTTAAAGATTACTTGGCTACTCCTCCTAATCCCATGGTGCCTATTCATGGAAAACCATTACAACTCTATATCTCAAATACAACTACATCGCTTGGAGTATTGCTAGCACAGAAAGATGAAAACAAAAAAGGAAAGGGAAATCTATTACATCAGTAGGACCTTGGTGTCTTATGAACTCAACTACAATATCATTGAAAAATCTTTCTTAGCAATTGTTTTTGCATCCCAAAAGTTGAGACACTACATGCTCTCGCATACAGTAAAACTTATTGAAAAAATAGATCTTCTCAAATATCTCTTGAGTAAAACAACATTGACAGAAAGACTAGAAAAATGGGTCTTATTTTAAAGTGAATTTGATATTGAGTATGTGGAAAAAAGGGCTATCAAAGGACAAGTCCTAGAAAATCAACTAGCTAATTCACCATTACAAGATGATGTAAATTTGATAATTGAATTTCCTAATGAAACAATCGTACTTAACTGAATATCCATGGAAGATGTATTTTGATGGTTCTTTCACACAACAAAGATCTGGAGCAGGGGTTCTATTTATCACTCCTCAAGGCTACGGGATACCCAAGGTGTATAAACTGATGTTTGCATGCACGAATAACATCTCATAATATGAAGCATTGATAAATGGACTCAAGCTTTCTATGGAATGGAAAATTGTAGAGTTACATGTGTATGGTGACTCTTAGCTCATTATCAACCAAGTAAATGTAGATTATCAGACAAAAGATGAGAAACTAATGCCTTACAAACAAGTGGTAGAAGATTTGAAAAAGTACTTTGTCTTCATCACATTCTAACAAACACCAAGAATGGAAAACAAAGCTACAGATGCTATGGCTACGCTAGCATCCATGTTACAACTGGAAGAACACCAATTTTGCTATGAATTCTTGGTGGAATAATTATCCTTTCTAGCCTTTGATACACCTGAATCCCAAGTGATTTGTGCCTTGAATGCCCAAGACCAATCCCAATATGCCAAAATAATTTCTTATCTTACTGATCAAACCTTACCTAATGGCTTATCAAGGAATGAAAAATGAGCTTTAACTAGGATAGTATCACATTGTGTCCTCATCACTACTAACTTATATAAACAAGGTCTTGAAGGTATGCTTCTTAGGTGTTTAGAACAAGAAGATTCTAACCGCGCATTACAAGAGGTTCACAAAGGTGTATGTGGATCACACTTGGATGGCTTTTCATTAGCTAAGAAACTATTAAGAGTTGGCTATTATTGGCCCACAATGGAAAAAGATGTTGTTCAATTTTGTAAAACATGTCACAAATGTCAAACACAAGGAAACCTTATCCATGCTCCAACTAGAGAACTCATACCTTTTATATCACATTGGTCATTTCAGTAATGGGCCTTTGATCTTGTTGGACAAATTTATTCTAATTCTTCCAATGGACACAAGTACATCATTACAACCACTAAGTATTTCACTAAGTGGGTCAAGGCCATGCCGCTAATCAAATGCACTGGCAAACAGGTTGCTATGTTCATCTTGAACTACATCATTTGTAGGTATGTGATACCGTCTTCTATTGTAACATACAATGGGGGTCAATTCAAAAATGAAGACATCAAGGACCTTTACAAATAGTTTCATATCACTTAGCATTATTCTTCAATCTATTATCCTCAAGGTAATGGAAAAGCTGAGGCTTAAAACAATAACATTCTAAAAATCTTGCATAGAACTGTGAGTAAGTCTGGTAGAGACTGGCATTTGCAACTAAATCTGGCACTATGGGCCTAAAAAACAAGTATTTGAACACCAATAGGAGCCATGCCATTTTATCTAGTCTATGGCATAGAAACAGTGCCACCTATTGAAGCAGAAATTCCATCTTTGCGAGTATCTCTCCAAGGTCTTTTTATAGATGAACAATACTGCATTGATAGCATTCATGCACTAGAACTACTTGATGATCACATGCAACAAGTGTTTGATCATCTCAAAGTGTACCAGATGAGAATGTCAAAAGGGTACAATAAGAAGGTAAAACCATGACAATTTCAAGTGGGGGATCTCGTTCTCAAAGAGAATCCTAAAAACCAGCCAAACAGAGAACAAAAAGGAAAGTTTGAACCCAACTGGCTGGGGCCTTATGTTATCACTGCAAATTTTTAGACTGAAGCTTATCAGTTAGCTACACCTAAGGGAGATGTTCTTCCTGATCCCATCAATACTCTACACTTGAAGCGGTTCTACACTTGACATCTGGATAACAGAGCCCGTGCAGTGGAAATAGTTCTCATAAAATACCAAAAAAATTAGAAAATTGATCCTGAAGAAATCCAAAAACAGTGGAAAAATTCCTGAAAAAGGGTATCCTTGGTGAAAACTTGGAAAATAGGCACCTTGATACTAACAAAAAAAATAAAAAAAAGATAGTTTTTTTTTTGAAAAAGAGAAAAATGCCTTGGCGAAAACTTGGCAAACATGCATCTTGGTAGAATAAATAAAAACTTTTCCAAGTGGTGAAAACTTGGCAAACAGACGTCACTTTTAATTTGTGCTCTATCTATCAATGCACTGGTGACACTAAGCCTTCATGATTGCACCAATGCTATTGGTTGACTTTGAATTCCTTACAAATATCATATCCTTTCCTAGGATTTGTCTGCATTTACGTCTTAGGAATAATCATTTTGCACCGGGGGTATCTTTGCTCGCATGTTGAGTCTGCGTCTACTAGGTTGTCCTAGGTTCCTTGTCTAGGATGGTTTGCCTCTCAAAATAGTATTTCTCAATGCTTGCATCAAAATGTCACTATCATAAACAAGGGTGTTTCTTAAACACCACCTACCCGTAACACACATCACATTAGTGTTTCTCAACACTTTAATCTCTAGTGTTTCTCAACACTTTAATAAAATAGTGTTCCTAAACACTACATTGGATTGCAATTGCTGACAAAGTTAATCTCATATACTCAGACATGAAAACATATTTTCTTGATTCCAAGTTCTGATTGATGATACTCTACTGTGCTTGAAAATTGAATCAACAATATTTCTCAATACTACTTAAATGCATATAGACTGATCTTGGTTTGATTATGACTCTTTTATGTTCTGATGACATTTCAAACAAGGGGCATATGAACAGTTATGAATTTTTTTTGATTGATTATCAATTGGTGATTTTTATGTCTTTCAAGTTACTCCATGACGTCTATTCAAAGACAAAGAGTCGCAAGGACATGGGGCATAATATTTTCTTGGTTTTCTACATATGGCGATTGTTTCAAATGATCCTATAAATTTCACCTAACTTGGATGTTTATGGTAAGAGCTGCCAACATGAGTGGATAACCGCATATATCTCAATCCTTGTTATGTGTAAACTACAGTGAGGTCGAACCAATTTCCTTATCTGTTTCTAAATCAGATTCTAAGTAAGGTTTATGACACATTATGTACCCAAGGATATGAATATTGAAGGTCATTACGGGTCACATATCATACATTACACACGAACAAAAGATGGTTCTTAAAAGAAAAAGGAAATAATTGACTAGTCATCCTGGCCTCTATTCCTTGATGCTTAGGTTTATTTTTGACATTGCATCCAATACACATAGTATTCATACTTTCATGATACCTTGTAGGTATTAGTGATAGTTGTACTATCCGATGATGTCCATTACAAAAATGCCCAATGATGATAAAAATGCTACAATGTATACAAATTAGTGACATTCCTAAGAGTCTACATATAGATGCATTTAAAAATTGCATGATTCATTTTAAGAACAACACAAGGACTTGAGCTCAAAATTATTTCCTGGTTCATTCAAAATCCAAGTTATCTACTTAATCTATATTACTAATATTAAATGTCATTGCATATCCATGGCATACATTCTGCATTCATAAATGAGAACATAAAAATACAAAAATAAAGCATTTAAGCATTGCATTTGTTTTACATCCTAAGTGCATCCATACATATATTTTTATAAAGAAAATCTCAAAAACATACATCTTCATATTCATCTAGAATCATTCAAAACACATTTATATATCAGTAATAAATCAAAGAGCATAAATGATGTCATCACATGAATCTAATTCTAACTCATCAAAAGACCAAGTACATAATCATATGTGCATCAATCCAAACATCTATTAAGAAAGAGAACCCATGAACATATCAGAATCATAAACGACTATCTCAGATATATATCAATGATGGAACATATAAAAAATGCAGAACTGTCTACAAAATAGTATAGGTATAATAATGATGAAATAGATATACATGTATCAATGTCTTTAGTACAATGGATGATCTTAGAAGGATCACTATATACAAAACATCTCAAATATATCATAAGAAAAAAATCAGGTTTGACTGTCATCCTCTCCCTGACCTAGAGGAGGAGGAGGTGGTGCATCGACTCGAGTGTGATGAGCTGGTGGAGGCATCACTCCCTCTGAATGTTGTGCCACTCTAGAATATAATGGAGCTCTTTGTGCCTTTGGAACTGCCACATAATATAATGAAAAGTAATAAGCAACTCTCTGGCCCTGATGAGTAGCTGTGCGAGCCTGGATATCTCTCTCAGAGCTCATCATCTCTAGCTATCTATCCATGTCCACCAATAAAGTATCCAATGTTGTGATCTAAGCTATGAGATGCTCATGCTCCCTCTGACACTATGAAAGAGCATCTCCGTCCCTACCAAAATCTCTACCTATATCCCTGGGAGGATCCTATCTAGGAGGGCCACCTCCTCCACTAGGTACCTGTCCCGATGGCCTCTGTTGCTGTCACTTCTGCTCTCTAGTCAATAATGGACTTGGATCTACCCATGGAGACATGAACCTAAAGCAAGCCCATCTACCATTGGCACCCTCTCTGCTGCCACCCACTCCACCACCCACTCCACCACCACCTTGATCATCTCCATCATCTCCATGATCATCCCGGCCACGTCCATGACCTATTTTTGGAGGAGGGTGTCTAGCATCTCTCCCAACCCCACCTCCCCTATCTCTCTGGGCTCTGCCTCTACCTATAATAAGTCTATCATCTTCTGAATCATAATCTAATGCATCCTCTATGTGAGGATCTACCTCCTCATGAGCTGTGAATCTAGGAAAAGGGATACTGTAAGATATGAGCAAGATGCCCATTAGTGCACCCTGCATCTGCAATGTCAATGAGATAATCCCACCCAACTATGACCATTTGAATGATCTCCAAGTGTGCGGTCTTATATACTAATTTGGCCTCCCATAGAGGCTCCTCATCATGAATATGGGCATATGCTGTCAAATCTTGTGATCTACCCTATACACGACCATACTATCACAACACACATGTAACAAGAAACTGCTCTACAATGTAACGGGTCTGACCAATCAAGTACCTACTCTAGAAAAAGTAAGGCATCTGTCACCTATCTGAGGTCCACTCCTGAAAAATCTAAGTATGGCCACTATATAATAACTATCATATCATCTAGCACACGGTGCCAGTATTCCACCTTGCCTAGATGGGGTTGTTGAATGAACACTGCATACATATAGACATATAGATGCTTTGGTGCTCTTTATCTATCTACTATTGGCTATGTCACTGGGATGTTCTCCCAGGCCCAAATCTGCAATATTAGGATACCAAGTATCATACTGTGGGAATACTCATATACTATCTCATGTAACTCCCAATACATATGGGCTAAGATACAATTGCCCCAACCAAATCCGCGAGATGAAATAATCATCTGCTCTAAGGTCTTCACCCAGTCGCACTGCATGAATCCATGTTGTCCTCGATCAGGAATGAGGATACCGCCAATCAACCCAGCAAGATACACAACTAATCAATCATAATGAACACACATATAGTCCCATTTAAGGTATCTACGGACTATGGTCTAATCTCCAAATACCTCCGTATGGATGTAATCACTATCACTGAGTGCAACTCAAACTGAACCTCCCGACCCATCACTACAAGTCCATGAAACAATGAGGAAGACACTCATTGAAAATATAGGAAAAACAAAGAGCAAAGTGGATGAGAGGAAAAGAGATGTCCAATTCCAAGTTTAGGATCTAGTGATGGTACACCTCAACAAGGCAAGGTTACAGAAAGGAGTGCCACATAAACTGCAGATGAGAAAAATTGGCCCATGTACTATACTGGCCAAATATGGCACAAATGCATACAAGGTGGAACTTCCAGAGGATATGGGTCTATCTCCAATGTTTAATGTAGAAAACTTAATTTTGTACAAAGTCCCAATCCTAGATCTAGATTAGAGTTTGACTAAAGTCATATAAGAGGTAGAGGAGCACAACTTGCCATCTACACCAATCAAGAAGGCTGAACACATACTGGATACCTGAGTCTACAAGAAGACAAGAAAGAAGGAATAAAAAGAACACTTGGTGAGGTGGCATGGACAAACAGATGTAGATGCATCTTGGGTAGAGGAGACAGAGTTCAAAATTTTGGGCATTGATCCCAACTTACTCAATCCAAGGGTGGATTGAAGCCTTTTCATTTGGGGAGGATGGTGCAGGAGCACCTAGGAAACTCCCAATGCTTAATCAATTTTGGCTTGTAACTGACTCTAGCTAAGTCATTGATTTTAATTTTGACCTTATAAGGTCTTGCAATGTGTGTGACTAGATGGATTAGTAGTTAGTACTAAATCAAATCTAGTTTAGGTTAGTTTGATTTCTAAGTTTTTAGTCCTTATGATAGGCCTAAAATGGGAAATGTGGTCTAAATGTGTCCTAGACCTAAGAAAAGTGCGAAAGGTGCCTAGAAAGACCTTAATTATGTCAATCCATTGATTTATATGGGTTAGAGGTACTAAAATTTAGTTGGCATCATAAATGCACAAGATGCTCAAATGTTGTCATGACAACATTTGCAACTTTTTGCAAATGTTGCATGCAAATTGACAACTTTGGATTCCCTTCATTCTAGTAGTGGGAAATCAATGTTGAAGGCCTAAAAACATGGGAGATACATCTTAAGATACTTTTTGGCTCATTTCCCAAGGTAGAGGATATTGTAAGCAAGTTTTTGAAGTGAATGAAGGCAGAGTGTTATGGTTTTATAGTACAGTCGACTTGTTTGAGTGTAAATGGTGTGTTAATGGATTGAAAGGTTGAATCTAGTGTTGGATCCATGAAGGAGGATTAGATAAAAGATATTTTTATTTAGTGAGAAAGTATATTATAGTTGATTTGATAGTCTTAGAAAATTGTTTAGGATTTAGAGAGTTTACTGGTCCATTATAGGTAGATTTTGGTTTCATGGCTCCCCCATAGAATCCAACCATAGGAAACTACAAAAGGTGGATGAATATGTTAGGGGAGCCTCTGTATAGTGTATATATTCAATTAGGAGTCCTGGAGAACTGATTTTCTATTTTTGAATCCATGCCCTAGGCGATCTATGACTGTCCGGTTAGGTGTATGGAAGAGAGAAAGTTGAATGTAGAAGCAAGGGTGTGTGTGAAAGGTCTAAAACAAGTGTAGTTAAGATTAATTAGGGTCTTGTAGATCCCTAGTTGTGAGATAAGAGTTTGAAAAATCCATTTGGATAGATTTCTAGATAGAAATAAGTCAACTACATTTTAGGAACCCAAAAAGCCCTATTATCCCTACATTTTAGGACACTGGTGTACGGATGACTTGGGAACCCTAGACCTTGAAAATATTTTAGGTCTTCCAAAAGGGTATCAGGATCCTAGGTTATTGTTTGGGGTTGTTTGTAATATTTGGGAATAAATCCAGAAAAACCCTCTGGATAGGGCTAATTGGTCAATTAGGCCTAATAGGGTCCTATAAGGATTGAATTTGGAACTCAATTGAATTGGGATTGAAAACCTATTCTATTGGAGTGAAGAGGATGAAAAATGAGTGTTCAAATGGAGGACATAACCCTTTTAGAATTGGTGAAGTTGAGATGGAGGATTTATGCCTAGAATCCTTCAAGCAAGAGTGAAGCATTGAGACAAAACTAGTGATAGTTGTCTTTCAATGTGAAGCACAAGAAGCATAACTCACTGTGTTGAGTTAGTGAAGTCTTAGGCCATTGGATAAAATACTTGGGAGATCTTAGTGTTGAGGTTAGGATCCTAAGAATACTAGGACAAGTGGAGTCCTAGTGGAGTTTGTGCGAGCACAGCTTGGAACACTTCAATCATGTTCAATCTAACAAACAACTTACAAGAAAGCAAAGAAGCTAAGGTAAAAACCACAATACCAAGAGAAAAAATGATACCAACAAGAGTAAGCCATGGATTTCTAGAAATAAAAGAACATTTAATCCGTTGGGAGAACCTCTTGAGACATTTTTGAAGACTCTCTTGGATAATAAAGTCCTCATAATACCAGATTCAAAACCATGGGAACCGGAAGTTAAACCAAGATGGTGGAATGACAATGCCTATTTTGTCTTTCATAAGAACAAAGGACATAAGACTAATGACTATGTTAATCTTAAAATTTTTATACAAGACCTTATTAAGGGAGGCAAAATCAAAGTGGAAGGACATACCACTAACGAAGATCACACAACATTTAATAAACCATTCCCTAACTACAAAAAAGGGGAAGATTATAGAGGAAAAGGAAACAAAGTGAATTACACCTACTCTCATAACGATAATGTGACCAACATGTTGGACATAAAAACAAAAATCAATCAATGTGATCACTATTAAAGGTGCCAAAGATACATGAACACATTCAAACATGGTAACTCAAAGCCAAGCACAAGTCATGATCAAAGGAGTTAACTCCTCATCTAAGAAAGTGAAATCTTCTAAAGCACTTATTGTCGCAATTCCTAAACTAGCAGTGACAAGACAAATAGTTACTATACCATCTGCAAAATATAACTTGGTAGACCAATTGCAAAGGACCTCAGCTCAAATTTCTATATTTTAGGTATTAAAGATCTCTTCAGTGCATAGGGAAGTTCTTGAACAAGCCCTACATTACGCAAATGTTCCAATAGAAATTGATGTGGACAAGTTCCAAGAAATGGTCAATCACATAGTAGCTCCACACTATCTCTCCTTTTCTGAAGAAGATGACAAGTCCTTTACTCATCCACATAACCAACCCCTTCACATTGAAGTCTTGATTCACAAATCACGTGTCAAACATGTATTGATAGATGGGGGCACAAGGTTGAACATATATAATCTCAATCTAATCAAGAAATTGGGTCTTTCAGAATGAACAATTGATTCAAGAAGTAAGATATATATCAAGGCTTACGACGAAGAAGAAAGATCATCCAAAGGGCTCATTATTTTACCAATCAGAATAGGACCAATTGAACACAATGTGATTTGTCAAGTTCTTGATCTACCATTGGCCTATAACATATTACTAGGGAGACCTTGGATACATGAAATGCAAGCAGTACCATCTACTTACCATCAATGCACTAAATTCCCACATAATGGGGCGGAAGTAACAATTCCTGCAGATTCAAGCTACAGTTGCAACAATGTTAAAGAAGACAGTATGGCTCCTCACGATAAAGAAGTCCCAAAAGAATCCACACCTGAAACTTCTAAAGACATGGTAATGAGAAGCTTTGGAAAGACACTAAAAATTGAAGAAACTAGCATGGGGGAATATAAACGAGATATGACACCATCATTGGCTAACATTCCCATGTCTCCAAGATCTTATGGGAAACCTTCTCCATTTTTCACACCTACTGCATCAAAAGAACAAGAAATTCACAAACCAGCTGGTATGGTTAGAGCCTCTACTTCTTGAGAGGATGAAAAAGAAGATAAATCAGTCTTGACTTGGCTCTATAAAGGAGAATAGAGAGAAAATGAGGTAAAACATGTGGAGATATCTGATGGAAGTGCTCTAAGGTGTGCTTGCACAAACTCTACTTAGGACTCTACTTGTCCTATTCTTCTTAGGATCCCAATCTCTCTTCTAGGACCCCAATAGTCTTAAGTCTCCAAGCCTAAGACTATCCTAACTCAATCCCAAGAGTTAGTCTCCTTGTGCTTAACCTTGAAGAATTTCCAATCATTAAAGTTACTTCAATCTTCACTCTTTCTTGGATGATTCCAAGTAAAATTTATTCATGATGACTTCACTAGTGCTACAAGGGTTGTGTCCACCATAAAAAAATCCCTTTGGTATCCTTCCAACTCCATTGGAATGGGTCTTCAAATTCTAATCAGTCAAGTTCAAGATTGATTCTCCATTTGGTCCTATTAGGCCTAATTACACAATTAGCCCTATCCACAAGGTTTTTCTAGATTCTTTCCTAAAACTCCCAAATAACCCCAAAAACAAACTTAGGATCCAGATACCCTTTTTCAAGACCTAAAATATTTTTGAGGTCTTAGACTCCTAGGTCATTCGTACAATAATATCCTATAATATAGGGAAAATAAGACTAATTTGGTTCATAATATGCAGTCCACTAATTTCTATCTATAAATATATCTAGATGGATTGGAAAATACCTAAGATCTCTGTTAGGGGTCTATAGGACCTTAAGGCTTCTGAAACCACACTTTTTTTGAATCTCTCAAATACTCCCTTGCACATGTACTCAATGTTCTCCCTGTCATACACCTAACCAGACACTCATTGCTCGCCTATGGCATGAGTTTAAAATTAGTAAAATGAAACTCCAAACCTCCTACTTGAATATTTACACTATACAAAGGCTCCCCTACAAGATTTATCCAAGCCATGGTGATTTCCATTTTCAGATTCTATGGGGGAGCCATGAAACCAAAAACCACTTTGTCTCCTACAACAACTATACTAGTTTCAAAATAATTTACAAAAACCTATCTACTCTACTCAAAAAAACCTTTCCACTGAATGAAAAACTATTATAACTATCTTCACAACATGGATCAAACACTAGAACAAGCTGTTCAACCCATTAAAACACTTCTTCACTCAAAACAAGTTGACTATTGTAGAAAACCAGAACACAAAGCTTCTATTCACTTCAAAATTCTTACTACATCACACATTGCCTCGGGAAATGGGATCTTCCTAGCCTTAACATGTCATTCCCATGATTACATTCCATTATGGAAACTACCCATAATGTCTCCTCATAGGGAATCCATTTTTGTCATTTGTTGTCATGCAACATTAAAAGTTGCTAAGCAACTTTTTGACAACTTTTGCAACTTCTTGCATAGTTATGATTGTGGGTCTCAATTCAACCTAGAATGGTGTCGAAAAAATCTAGAAACCATTTTAGGAACTATACTACCCTTTCCCAAGCCTTAAAGTCTTTTAGACACTTTGAACACATTTTCCCACCCTAGGCCTAAACAAGCACTAACTACTAGAAAATAATAAAAACTAGATTGGATTGAGCACTAACTACTAATTCATATAGTTACACACTTTGAAAGACCTTCTAAGGTTGAAATTAAAAGCTACTGACTTGGCTAGGGTTATTACAAGCCAAAATTGTAACAAGATTAAGAAGTTTCCTAGGTGCTCCTGCCCCAACCTCCCCAAATGAAAAAGCTTCAATCCATCCTTGGATTGAGTAAGTTGGAATCCACTCCCAACTTCTTGAATTTAGTCTCGTTGATCCAAGTTTCCTATGCATCTTCTTCTCCATACCACTTAACCAAGTGTTCATAATATGTTTTCTGTCTGGTCTTCTTGTAGGCTCTGGAATCAAGTATCTTCTTTTCTTTCTTAGGTGGAGGAGGGGTCAATTTAGGTCTTCTACCTCCTTGATGACCTTTATAAGACTCTGATCTAGATCTGGTGTTGGTCCTTTCTACAAAACCAAATCTGCTACATTGAACACTGAAGATAAACCTCTATCCTTTGGTAGCTCCACCTGGTATGCATTGGTGCCATATTTGGCCAGTATAGTACATGGGCCAGTTATTCTCATCTGCAGCTTATTAGGCACTCCTTTCTACAATCTTTCCTTGTTGAGATGGACCATCACTAGATCCTCAACTTGGAATTGGATATCCCTCTTTCTTTTATCCACCTTGTTCTTAATCTTCTCTGTATTTTTAGTTAGTGTCTTTCTGACTGTCTCATGCACTTCTTGCATAGAATGTGAAAAATATTCTACATATCCACTTCCCTTGGATCCATCTTTTAGATCTCTGAGCTCATATATGCCTCTAGGGTGAAGGCCATAAACTATCTCAAAAGGACTCTTACCAGTAGTCCTATTCACAGTGTCATTATATGCATATTATTCCTATCCAATGAGTTGGTCCTAAGCTTGACCATAATCCTTAGTTAAACACCTTAGGAGGTTACCAAGACTCCTATTAACTACTTTAGTTTGACCATCAGTCTAAGGATGGTATGCAGACCCAAAAGATAAATTGGTCCCTAGCTTTTTCCATAGAATCTTCCAAAAATGACTCATGAACTTTGTATCTTTGTATGACACTATGCTCAATGGTAACCCATGTATTCTGACTACCTCCTTGAAGAATAAGTGAGCTATTTGACTTGCATCATGGGTTGTCTTGTAGGGTACAAAGTTTGCCATCTTACTAAATCTATCCACAATAACATAAATGCCATCCATTCCCTATTTAGTCTTAGGTAAACCCACCACAAAATCCATGCTCAAAAATTACCATGGTCTACTTGGGATTGGAAGAGGTTGGTAAAGGCCTACATTGGAAGATGTACCTTTTGCTTTCTAACATATGACACAACTTTCTACATACTTCCTAAAGTCTAAATTCATCTTAGGCCAAAAATAAAACCTATGAACTAATTCTTGGGTCTTATTTACACCAAAATGGCCACTAAGTAAACCATTGTGTTTCTCTTGGATTAGATTCTCTCTTATAGACCCTCTAGGAACACATAATTGACTTCCCTTAAACAATAGATCACTCTGAAAAGTATATTCAGATAATTTACTATGAAAGTGATTCTTGTATTCTTGACATACCTTAGAGATGTCTGCAAAGTGTTCATCTTCTCCATATAGGTCTTTGAAGTTGTTAACACCCATGCTCTGCAGTTGTATCTCTTGGACAGTTAGGGTTCTTCTAATTAAGGCATCTGCTACCTTTTTTTACAATCCCTTCTTGTGTTTAATGTTGAAGGTATAGGCCTACAAGTATTCTAGCCACTTCATGTGTTTATGACTGAGCTTATCTTGTGAATTTGGGAAACTCAGTGCTTGGTTGTATGAAAAGACTACAAAATCCTTTACAAGCAAGTAGTGCCTCTACTTCCTTAGTTCTTCTAATAGAAAATACATTTCTAAGTCATAAGAAGAGTACTTCTTCTTGGCTTTACTTAGTTTTTCAGAGTGGGAAGCCACTGGTCTTCCCTCTTGGCTCAAGACAACACCAATAGCTACATTGCTAGCATCACATTTCACTATAAATAGCTTCTCAATTCTTGGAAAAATAAAGATTGGTTGGGTAGAAATATTCTTCTTCAATAACTCAAATCCATGATTAGCTTGTTCATTCCACACAAACTTAGTTTTCATCCCACCTTTAATAGTATCTAACATAGGAGCACAAATTGCATTGAAGTGCTTTATGAACTTCCTATAATACTGTGCTAAGCCATGCAAAATTCTTACCTCATTTGTTGTTCTTAGAGTAGGCCAATTTAGAATGGATTCCACTTTTCTTGGATCCATCTTTAGATTGCCTTGAGATAGCACAAACCCAAGGTACACTAGCTCTTGTTTCATGAATTCACATTTCTCTAATTTTATCATAAACTTCTCCTCATGTAGCTTCTTGAAAACTATTTGCAAATTTCTAAGGTGTTCTTCTCTTGTCTTACTATAGATGAGTATATCATCTAATTATACTACCACAAATTTTCCTATGTAGTCCTTAAGGACTTCATTCATTAATCTCATGAATGTGGATGGGGCATTGGATAGCCCAAATGACATTACAAGCCACTCATACAATTCCTCTATGGTCTTGAAGGTTGTCTTCCATTCATCCCCTTCATTAAATCTAATTTTGTGGTATCCACTCTTCAAGTCAATCTTTGTGAAAAATTTGGTTCTCCTAGAAAATTCATCAGGTCTTATATCCTAGGGATAGGGAACCTATACCTAATGGTTATCTTTTTTATTTCTCTGGAGTCAGTACATAGCCTCCAATTTCCTCCCTTTTTAGGGGATAAAACAGTGAGAATGACACAAGGACTGATACTTTTCCTAATGAGACCTTGGCTTAGGAGTTCTTGAATTTGCTTAGCTATTTCCTCATTTTGTTGAGGAGTCATTTTATAGGCTTCCTTATTAGGAAGGGTAGCTCCTGGGATAAATTATATTTTATGACTTACATCTCTCTTAGGGGGTAGGGTTGATGGTTGTCCATCACTCCCAATACCTTCATACTTATGCAGCATCTCCTGCACTTCCATTGGAAACTCTATCTTTTTGACCGCTTTATCTACAATTTATTCTCTTGGCTTCAAAACAAGTGCAAAAACAACTCCCTCTCCTTCTTCTAAGGATTCTAATAACTCTTTCTCACTGACCATAAGGACACTGGGGCCAAATGACTTCATCTCTCCATCCTCTAATACTGACTGTATTTTGAATGTTACATTGTCCTTCTTGAAAGAATATGAATTCTTTGTTCCATCATGCATGGCCTATCTATAAAATTTCCATGTTCTACCTAGGAGTAGGTGACATGCATCCATGGGTAAGACATCACATAACACTTTGTCCTTATATCTCCCAATTGAAAACTCCACCCAAGCTTGTTCATTGACAAGGACATGTTGTCCTTTATTCAACCAAGTAACTTTATATGGACTGGTGTGGGGTATTTGTTTCATCTTCAATTTGTTGTCTGCCTCCTCTGAAATAATGACTCTACAAACTTTTCCCATCATTTTTAATTTCACTCTAAATAGTGATCTCCTTTGACTAGGCTCCTCTTTCACTGGATCCTTAATCAGAGTTCTCCTCATCATTAAGTTCTCACCTTCCTCTGACTCTAAGGGTACTTCAGGGTGTTTACCTCCACCACTAGTCTCCTCTTGGACACAATTTACCCTTTTATCACTCCCTTGGGAAGTAGTGCCTTTCTCTGGAAATCTATATGTAGGATGTCTCATCCGGTTGCAGTGGTAACATTTCATACTTGCAAAGTAGTTACCCCTACCTTGGCTATTGTTTCTTCCTCTACTAAAAAAGAGTTCCTTCCTCTATTTGAATTACCTCTGTTAGAGCTTCCTTCTTTTTTCTCAGTACGATTATTCTCTTCTTGATTCTTTGGTTTAGAACTCCTTCCACCATATCCACCTCTCTATCCTCTATTGTCTCTTTTTTGCCTCTACCTCTGGTGGTAGTAGAATCTTGTTTCTTCCTTAGCTTTTCTTCTACCTTGATTGCAATTTGGTGGCACTTCTGAATAGTATCAGGAGTCAAGAGACTCATTTCATCTTGTATGGTCCACTTGAGACCATTAAGGTATCTAGATACCTTTACCTTCTCATCTTCTGCAACTCTATACCTCATGCAAAGTCTTTGAAACTCTTTAGTGTAAGAGTTCACATCCAAGTATTTCTTCCTTAGACTTTGTCTTCTTTTATGCAATTGGATTTCATAATCCTTAGGGACATAAGCATCTATGACCTTTGCAACCACATACTTCCATGTAGCAATGGGATTATTTCATTCCTTCTCTCTAATCTTGGATAAACTTGCACAGAGTGCAGACCCTCTTAGTTTGGCTTAAGAAACTTTCACCTTTTGAGCCTCAATTATTCCATCACACTCAAAGTGATCTTCTAGTCCTTCTATCCAATCTAGGACTACCTCTGGTTCCATGTTTCCACTAAAGATAGGAACACCTTCTAGTGCTTTACCACTCATAGCCTTTAATGCTTTCAAGAATGGTTCCTCAGTAAGGATAGGGTCAACTTCAGGTACTTCATCATCTATGTCAATCTCTTTTCCTTTCCCTTCAACCTTATCCTTTACTTCTTCTATCTTCACATCCACTTCATCTACCTTTTACTCTAATTGAGCCAATCTATCTCTGAGCATCCTATTCTCTACTTATTTCTCATCTACCTTCTTTTCCAACTCTGCATTTTTCACCACTATAGATTCTCCTACTGACTCTTCTGGTTGGAACATTCACCACAAGCTTGATCAAACAGGCTTTGATACCAATCTGATGGAAGTGCTCTAAGGTGTGCTTGCACAAAATCTACTTAGGAATCTACTTGTCCTATTCTTCTTAGGATCCCAATATCTCTTCTAGGACCCCAATAGTCTTAAGTCTCCAAGCCTAAGAATATCCTAACTCAACCCCAAGAGTTAGTCTCCTTGTGCTTAACCTTGAAGGATTTCCAATCATTAAAATTAATTCCAATCTTCAACCTTTCTTGGATGATTCCAATTAAAAATTATTAATAATGACTTAACCAGTGCTGTAAGGGTTGTGTCCACCATAAAAAAATCCCTTTGGCATCCTTACAACTCCATTATAATGGGTCTTCAAACTCCAATCATTCGAGTTCAAGATTGATTCTCCATTTGGTCCTATTAGGCCTAATTACACAATTAGCCCTATCTAGAGGGTTTTTCTAGATTCTTTCCTAAAACTCCCAAATAATCCCAAAACAAAAATTAGGATCTAGATGCCCTTTTCCAAGACCTAAAATATTTTTGAGGTCTTAGACTCCTAGGTCATCCGTATAGTAGTATCCTATAATATAGGGCAAATAGGGCTAATTTGGTTCATAATATGTAGTCCACTGATTTCTACCTAGAAATATATCTAGGTGTATTGGAAAAGAACTAAGCTCTCTATTAGGGATCTATAGGACCTTAAGGCTTCTGAAACCACACTTGGTTTGAATCTCTCAAACACTCCCTTGCACATGCACTCAAAGTTCTCCCTGTCATACACCTAACTGGATACTCATTGTTCACCTAGGGCATGACTTTAAAATTAGTAAATTGACTCTCCAAACCTCCTACTTGAGTATTTATATTATACAGAGGCTCCCCTACAAGATTTATCTAGGCCATGGTGATTTCCATTGTCAGATTCTATGGGGGAGCCATGAAACCAAAAACAACTATGTCTCCTACAGAAACTATAATACTAGTTTCAAAATAATTTACAAAAAACTATCTACTCTACTCAAAAAAACCTTTCCAATGAATGAAAAACTCTTAGAACTATCTTCACAACACATATCCAACACTAGAACAATCTGTTCAATCCATTAAAACACTTCTTCACTCAAAACAAGTCGACTGTTGTAGAAAACCAGAACACAAAGCTTCTATTCACTTCAAAATTCTTACTACATCACACACTGTCTTGGGAAATGGGATTTTCCTAGCCTTAAAATTCCATTCCCATGATTATAGGCCATTATGGACACTACCCATAATGTATCCTCATAGGGAATCCATTTTTGTCATTTGTTGTCATGCAACATTAAAAGTTGCTAAGCAACTTTTTGACAACTTTTGCAACTTCTTGCATAGTTATGATTGTGGGTCTCAATTTGACCTAGAATGGTGTAGAATGAATATAGGAACCATTTTAGGAACTATAGTACCCTCTCCCAAGCCTTAAAGGATTTTAGACACTTTGAACCCATTTTCCCACCTTAGGCCTAAACAAGCACTAACTACTAGAAAGCAATAAAAACTAGATTGGATTGAGCACTAACTGCTAATCCATATAGTTACACACTTTGAAATAAATTCTAAGGTTGAAATGAAAATCTAATTACTTGTCTAGGTTTAGTACAAGCCAAAATTGTAACAATATTAGGAATTTTTCTAGGTGCTCCTAGACCAATATCCACATAAAAGTATGGCAAAGGATATGACCTTCTCAAACAAATGGGATACAAAGGGAAGGGACCTTTAGGAGATAACGTAAAAGGACTCATTTAACCTATAAACATGGAATTTAGAAACACCAAAGAAAAAATATGGTTAGGTTTCAATAATAATTCAAAAAACCCTACTTCAAGAGATGGTCCAATCTTTGATGAAGGAGGTGATGATGAAGAAGAAGAAACAACACTTGAACCATGGATATATGAAAGATTATTACACATTGGTACTGAGTATCCAAAATATCAAGGAGAAAGATATGTATGTACTTTTGTAGCACAACAAGAGCATCATGTTCCTTTGTTGTCACAAGCTGATGTCCAAGAAGTAGAGGAAGAAACAGAAGACTCTCCAGAAGTCCAACAGATAGAATAAACTCATGAAGAAATACCCAAACAACAAGATGTAAATCCTAACTAGGGGCAATTGGTGACAATTTCACATGTCCTAGACTTACCAAACTTTGATCCACAAATGGCTAATAGGGTGCATCCAATAACTATTACTGAGTTTCTAGACATATTTGATGATGAAATAACTGACACATGATTATGAATGGGATCACATGTCTGATGCTACCATGGACATTGAGGTAGATGAAATTCATAAATTTTCACCGCTATGGGAGAGAGGAGAAATTTCTAACACTTCCCCTAACATTGTTGTTGTCCCAAAATCAGATGAGATACCACTACCCAAGATTCTTGATCAAAATACTAATGCTTTACTAGGTCTAGAGGACATTCAAAGGATATAAGCTATGAGTTTCAATCTAATGAGAGAAGAAGAAGAAAGATCAACTGATGAGTCGCTAGAGTTAGATCTACATATTACTAACAATGACCCTAATAATGACGATTCAACTCTTAATAATCTAAATGCTATAGAAACTAACTTAACAGAACATGTCTTGTCAGTTAATAGTCATGATGCTGACACAATAATGTCCTTCCAAAACTCCAAATAATTATCCTTTGTAAACCCTGACCTGATTGATTGGACCAATTCAGACCCTACACCTATCATGAACTTTCCCAATGACTATACTTTGGCCTTTTATCGAAATTCTTTTGAACTCTATCCTTCTTCTACCAATGCAAGGAGCATTAATATGATAGAGGAGGATATCAAGTTTCTTAGTCAGAAATTAAAAAATAAAAAGAAATAAAGAACCGATGGTGAAAACCATGTTGTGGCAGTATCAGATTCTAAAATAGTAAAAATAAAATACATATCTGATGGTGAAAACCTCTTAGAGGTGCCAAAAGATGAGATTCTTGATATACTCCCTAAGCACTTTCAAGAAAGATCTTGGGTTTTGATAGAACCAACACAACCAGTTAACTTGGGAATAGTAGAAGCTCGTCAATTTGTTCACCTAGCACAATCATTATCAAAAGATGAAAAGATATATTTCACAGAATTCCTAAAAGGGAAAAAGATTAAGTTTGCATGGTCCTACACTAATATTCTTATATTCAATCCTAAGTTAATAATGCATCATTTATCTATAGCTCCTGGAATTGAACCCGTCAAAAAAAAAATTAAGAAAGATGTATCCACATGTGACATTAAAGAAAAGCTGGAAAACTATTAAAAGCTAGATTCATAAGAGTCATCGCTTATGTAGGATGGATTTCTAATGTGGTACCAGTTTCCAAAATAGATAAATCTATCAGAATTTACATAGACTTTAGGGACTTAAACAAATCTTGTCCTAAAAAAGATTTCCCATTGCCAAATATTGATATGATTATAGATCTCACAGTGGGATATTAGATGTATTTGCTCATGGATGGATTCTCGGGCTATAACCAAATTAAGATTTCTCCTGAGGACCAAGAAAAGATAGCATTTACATGTGCATGGGGAACATTTTGCTGCAACATCATGCCATTTGGGATAAATAATGTGGGTGCTACATACCAAAGATCTATGACAACAATATTCTATGACATGATACATAAAAACATGGAGGACTATGTGGATGATACATCAGCCAAGTCAAAAATAAGGAAAAAATCATATTGAAGACTTGAGAAAGGTACTAGATCGAATGGAGCAGTTTCAACTAAGGATTAATCCAAAGAAATGTGCATTTGGAGTCCAATCAGGGAAAATCTTAGGGTTTATTGTATCAACTAAAGGAATTGAGGTGGACCCCAAAAAGGTAAAAGCTATAATGGAAATGTCACCTCCTCACAATATCAGTCAAATGAGGACGCTTCAAGGAAGACTTCAATCCCTCTGGAGATTTATGTCCCAAATAGTAGATAGAGTGCAAACTTATACAAAATTTCTACATAAAGGTGTTGCTTTCAAATGAGATGAGCATTGTGAAAAAAATTTCAAAGAATTAAAAGATTACTTGGCTGCTACTCCTATTCTCATGGCACCTATTCATGGAAAACCATTACTACTCTAAATCTCAACTACGGCTACATCGCTTGGAGTATCACTAGCATAAGAGGATGAAAAAAAAAAGGAAATAGCTATCTATTATATTAGTAAGACCTTGGTGTCTTATGAACTCAACTACAGTATCATTGAAAAATCTTGCTTAGCGGTTGTTTTGCATCTCAGAAGTTGAGACACTACATGCTCTCGCATACAGTAAAACTTATTGCAAAAATAGACCCTCTCAAATACCTCTTAAGTAAAACAACATTGATAGGGAGACTAGAAAAAATGGGTCTCGATTCTAAGTGAATTTGATATTGAGTATGTAGACACACGAGCTATCAAAGAAAAAGTCCTAGAAGATCAACTAGCTGATTCACCATTGCAAGATGATGCACCTTTGATAACTGAATTTCCAAATGAGACAATCATGCACTTAACTAAATATCCATGGAAGATGTATTTTGATGGTTCTTTCACACAAAAAGGATTTGGAGCAGGGGTATTATTTATCACTCCTCAAGGCTACAAGATACCTAAGGCGTATAAATTAATGTTTCCATGCACAAATAACATCTCAGAATATGAAGCATTGGTGAACGAACTCAAGCTTGCTATGGAATGGAAAATCATAGAGTTATATGTGTATGGTGACTCTCAGCTCATTATCAACCAAGTGAATGGTGATTATTAAAAAAAAAGATGAGAAAATGACACCTTAAAAATAGCTGGTGGAAGATTTTAAAAAATACTTTGTATTCATCACATTCAACAAATTTCAAGAATGGAAAACAAAGTTGCAGATGCTATGGCTACTCTAGACTCCATGTTACAAATAGAATAACACCAATTTCACTATGAATTATTGGTGGAAGAACTATCCTTTCCAACCTTTGATACACCTGAATCCCAAGTGATTTGTGCCTTAAATGCCCAAGACCAATCTCGATATGCCAAAATAATTTCTTATCTTACTGATCAAACTATACCTAATGGCTTATCAAGGAATGAAAAATGAGCTTTAATTAGGATAACATTGCATTATGTCCTCATCACTACTAATTTTTTTAGACAAGTTATTGACGGTACACTTCTTAGGTTTTTAGAACAAGAAGAGTCTGGCCACACATTAAAATAGGTTCACGAAGGTGTATGTGGATCGCACTCGAATGACTTTTAATTAGCTAAGAAACTATTAAGAATTGGCTACTATTGGCATACAATGGAAAATATGTTGTGCAATTTTCTAAAACATGTCACAAATGTCAAACACATAGAAACCTTATCCATGCTCCAGCCAGAGAACTCATACCTTTTATAACACATTGGCCATTTCAGCAATGGGCCTATGATCTTGTTGGACAGATTTATCCTAATTCTTCAAGTGCACACAAGTAAATCATTAAGGCCACTGAGTATTTCACTAAGTGGGTTGAGGTCGTGCCACTAATCAAAGCCACTAGAAAATAGGTTTCTATGTTCATCTTGAACTACATCATTTGTAGGTATGGGATACCCTCTTCTATTGTGACATACAATGGGGGTCAGTTCAAAAACCAAAATATCAAACACCTTTGTACACAATTTCATATCACTCAATATTGTTCTTCAATCTATTATCCTCAAGGTAATGGACAAGTTGAGGCTTCAAACAAGAACATTCTAAAAATCTTACATAGAACTGTGAGTAAGTCTGGCAGAGATTGACATTTGCAACTAAATTTGGCATTATGGGCCTCCAGAACAGGTATCTGAATACCAATAGGAGCCATGCCATTTTATCTAGTCTATGGCACAGAAGCAGTGCTACCCATTGAATTATAAATTCCATCTTTGTGAGTATCTCTCCAAGGTCTTGTTACAGATGAACAATACTGCATTGATAGGGTCCATGCACTAGAAATACTAGATGAGCGCAGAAAACAAGCGTTCATTAATCATCTCAAAGTGTACCAGAAAATAATGTCAAAAGGGTACAACAAGAATTTAAAACCATGACAATTTCAAGTGGGGGATCTTGTTTTAAGAGAGAATCCTAAAAATCAGCCAAACAGAGAATAAAAGGGAAAGTTTGAACCCAATTGGCTGGGTCATTTTTGTTATCTCTGCAACTTTTGGGACTGGAGCTTATCAATTAGCTACACCCGAGGGAGATGTTCTTCCTAATCCCATCAATACTATACACTTGAAGTGGTTCTATGCTTTATATTTAGCTGACAGAGTCGTGTAGTGGAAATAGTTCTCAGGAAATACCAAAAAATTAGAAAATTGATCCTGAAGAAATCCAAAAATAGTGGAAAAAGTCCTGAAAAAGGTATCCTCGGTAAAAAAATGGCAAAAAGGTGCCTTGATACTAAAAAACAAAAAAAGAACAAAAAAGAACAAAAAAATTGAAAAAGAGAAAAGTGCCTTGGCAAAAACCTGGCAAACAGGCATCTTGGTAGAAAAAAAAAAGCTTTACCTAGTGGTGAAAACTTGGAAAATATGTGTCACTTGTACTTTGTGCTCCATCTATCAATGTACAACTGACACTAATCCTTCACGACCATACCTGTTCTATCGATTGACTCTGATTCCTTACAAATGTCCTATCCTTGCCTAGGATTTGTCGGCATTTGTGTCTTAGAAATAGTCATTCTGCACCGAGGGCATCTCTGCTAGCCTATTTGGTCTACATTTTCTAGGTTGTCCTAGGTTCCCGTATAAGATGATTTGCCTCTCCAAAATAGTATTTCTCAATACTTTCATCAAAATGTCACTATCATAAACAAGGTTGTTTCTTAAACACCACCTACCTATAACATACATCATACTAGTGTTTCTCAACACTTTAAATCATACTAGTGTTTCTCAACACTTTAATCAACCAGTGTTGCTAAACACTATATTGGATTGCAATTGCTGACATAGTTTATCTTATATACTCAGACATAAAAACTTATTGCTTAATTCCAAGTTATGATTGATGATTCTCTTCTGTGCTTGAAAAATGAACCAACAATATTTCTCAATACTACTTAAACACATATAGACCGATCTGTTATGTATGTGGAGCCTAATCAGACTTAGGTTCTTTCGGTGCGTTTTCCCCCCAGAATTATCTACAGGAGATTGGGGGCAGTGCCCCCAAGCTCAGAGTCAAGGGGCAGAGCCCCTTGCGGGGTCCTGGGGCAGCCATCAATTTTCTATTAGTCAGAGTATTTTTTTCCCTAATTAGGTTAAGTCAAAAATACTTGTGAAAAGGGCTTAGGGTTTTGAGATTTGATGGTATGAGGGATTTTTGTAGCTTCCTGTGATGGTATTGAGGTGTAGGTTTCAGATTGTAATCACTGGATAATAATAAAGACATTGGACTCGCTGTTGGTGGACGTAGCCCAGGGATTGGGTGAACCACGTTAAATTTCTGTGTTATTGTGTTCTCTTCTGTGTGTTAATATTTTGGATTTTTCTACTTATTATTCTAACAAGTGGTATCAGAGTGAGGTTTTTTTGTTCATTCTTTCATCTATTCTCTGAAGCAGGTCTCACGAGTTAGTGGGAGAGTCTCTTAGTTAAGTGGGAGAAATGGCAGATGAGGGTAGGCTAAAGGTTGATAAGTTTAATGGGTAGAACTTCCAGTTATGGAAGATACAAATGGAGGACTATCTCTATTAAAAGGATCTGTGGAAGCCATTATAAGTAAAAACCAAGAAACAAGGAACCATGTCAGCAGAGGACTGGGAGGTTTTGGATAGGAAGGCTTTGGGATCTATTCGATTATGCCTTGCACTGTCTATAACATTTAACATATCAAAGGCAACAATAACCATAGAGCTGATGGAGACATTGGCTAAGTTATATGAGAAACCCTCAGCTTCAAATAGGGTATTTCTTATGAAGCATTTGTTTAATATGAAAATGGGTGAAGGAGGATCTGTATCGAATCATTTAAATGAATTTAATACCGTCACCAGTCAATTGTCATTCGTAAAAATTGTATTCGATGAAGAGGTTAGGGCTCTCTTACTTTTATGTTCTTTGCCAGAAAGCTAGAATAGTTTGGTTATGGCTGTAAGCAACTCTATCTCTAGTTCAAATACTTTGAAATTTGATGAAGTTGTTGG
>MU223845.1:1403041-1421138 GCA_018584345.1 Thuja plicata
ATTCGATGAAGAGGTTAGGGCTCTCTTACTTTTATGTTCTTTGCCAGAAAGCTAGAATAGTTTGGTTATGGCTGTAAGCAACTCTATCTCTAGTTCAAATACTTTGAAATTTGATGAAGTTGTTGGTGTTATCGTAAGCGAGGAAATGTGATGGAAAAGCACAGGTGAAACTTCAACCTCATCAGGTTCTGCTTTAAACGTGGAGAACAAAGGAAGAACAAGTGAAAGAGGAAAAGGCCCTTCGCATGGCAAGTCACGAGGGAAGTCAAATAAAGGATGTTCTCAATCTAAAGGAAATAAATATTGCTGGTACTATGGAAAGCCTAGTCACCTGAAGAAAGACTGTTGGTCTCGGAAAAACAAACAAGGAGATGGAAATGAAGATAACAGTAAGGAAGCTAATGTTGCAAGTAATACTTTACAAGATGCTTTAATATTATGTTTGGATAATGTTAATGACTCCTGGGTAATTGATTCTAGGGCTTCATTCCATGCTACACCCCATAGAAAATATTTTCAAGATTATGTTCAAGGTGATTTTGGACAGGTATATTTGGGTGATGATGAGCCCTGTCCTATTGTTGGGAAAGGGAAAATAAAGATCAAGTTTCCAAATGGAAATGACTAGGTACTGCAGGAGGTAAGACATGTCCCTAATTTAAGAAGAAATTTAATTTATGCAGGACAAATGGGTAGTGAAGGATGCATAGTCATGTTTATAGACAATGTCTAGAAGGTCACTAAAGGTTCATTAGTAGTAGCTAAAGGTTCGAAGATAGGCACATTATATCTGTGTACTGGTAACACTTATTCTACCTTAGTTGCTACTGATAATGTTAATGCATGGAAAGCTACTATAGATGTTGCAGGAATATATTCAAAAATGTGGCACCATAGGCTTGGGCACATGAGTGAGAAAGGGATGAAAATCCTTCACTCTAAAAATATGTTGCTAGGACTGAAAAATATTGATTTAGAGTTTTGTGAAAATTGTGTTTATGATAAACATAAAAGAGTCAAATTTCTCAGAGTTGGGAAAGAAAAGAAGAGTGAGAAGTTAGAGCTAGTGCATTCAGATGTATGGGGACCGACTCAGGTATCATCTCTTGGTGGCTCTCATTATTATGTTATTTTGATAGATGATTCAACCAGGAAAACATTGGTATATTTTCTGAAACAAAAATATGATGTTTTTGAAACATTTAAGAAATGGAAAGCTTTGGTTGAGAATGAGACAGGAAAGAAGTTGAAGTGTCTTAGATCCGATAATGGAGGTGAGTATTGTAGCACAGCCTTTGAAGATTATTGTTCTATCAATGGAATTTGAAGGCAGAAGACAGTTCCAGAAACCCCACAAGAAAATGGTGTGTCAGAAAGAATGAATAGGACAATCATGGAACGTGCAAGGAGCATGAGATTGCATGTTGGACTACCCCTTCATTTCTGGGTAGATGCTGTAAACACTATAGTCTATTTGATAAATAGAGGACCTTCATCCCCTTTGGCTGGTGGTATTCCAGAGGTAGCATGGACTGGTAAAAGTGTAAATTATTCATTTCGGAAAACTTTTGGTTGTGAAGCTTTTGTCCATGTTGATAAAGAAAATAGAACCAAGCTTGATGCTAAATCTCAAAAATGTACCTTCATTGGATATGAAGTAGATGAATATGGTTATCGGTTATGGGATTTTGAAAATCTTAAGATAATTAGAAGTAGAGATGTTATATTAAATGAGAAGGTCATGTATAAAGAACAGTTGTAGGAAAAGAAGCATGAACAGGTCAGACAAGAATATGTGGTGTTGGATGAGACTCCTGAAAAAGGAACACCACTGGTACCTGATGCTCAACAAAAAAAGGTTATCCCACAAACTCCTGTAAGTGTTAGACATTCTACAAGGTAAAGTAGACCTCCTAAAAGGTTTTCTCCTTCTTTGTATTCCATTTTATTGACTGATTCTGGTGAACCAAAAGAATATGAAGAAGCAATGCACGTGGATGCCAAACAACAGTGGAAGCTAGGCATGAAAGAGGAGATGGAATCCTTGTTGAAAAATAAGACTTGGGACTTAGTCCCTTTACCTGAAGGAAAAAGAACCTTTCCTAACAAATGGGTTTATAGGCTGAAGGAGGAAGATGAAGGAAAGAAGAGGTATAAGGCCAGACTTGTGGTAAAAGGTTTTGCACAGGAAAAGGGTATCAATTTTGATGAAATATTCTCCCCTATTGTAAAAATGACTTCAATTAGAACTGTACTAAGTCTTGTGGCTACAGATGACTTGCATCTTGAACAATTCGATGTCAAAAAATCTTTTCTCCATGGAGATTTGGAGGAGGAAATTTACATGCAGCAACCAAAGGGATATGAGGTCAAGGGTAAGGAGAATTTGGTGTGTAGGTTAAGGAAGAGTCTATATGGCCTAAAGCAGGAACCCCACCAATGTTATTTAAAATTTGATAGTTTCATGGTTGAACAAGGTTACCATAGATGTCATTCTGATCACTGTGTATATTTTAAGAGATTGGATAATGGGAGTTACATTATCTTGTTACTCTATGTTGATGACATGCTTTTTGCTGGGTCCAATATGCAACACATAAATGAACTTAAAAAAATATTAGCAAGGTCATTTTCTATGAAGGATTTGGGTGCTGCTAAGCAAATCCTTGGTATGAGGATTACACGGGACAGGAAAAATAGAACTTTGAATTTGTCCCAAAGTGAGTATATAAAGAAGGTGTTGAAAAGATTCAATATATAGGATGCAAAAGCAGTCAGTACACCTTTGGCTAGTCATTTCAAATTGACTAAGGAAATGTGCCCAAAGGCATAGGAAGAGGTAGATAAAATGTCTATCATCCCGTATCCATCAGTTCTTGGCAGTCTGATGTATGCGATGGTATGCACATGGCCAAATATTTCTCATGTAGTGGGAGTTGTCAGCAGGTATATGAGAAATCCGGGTATGGAACATTGGAATGCTGTCAAATGGATTCTTTGATATTTGAGAGGTACTAATACAAAGGAATTATGTTTCACAGGATCCAGTTCTACTCTGACTAGATTTTTTGACTCTGATCTGGCAGGAGATATTGATACAAGGAGGAGTACTACCGGGTATGTTTTCACTGTAGGGGGTACTGCAGTCAGTTGGATTTCTAGATTGTAGAAGGTTAATGCACTTTCAACCACTGAAGCTAAGTATGTAGCTGCTACAAAAGCTAGAAAGGAGATGATTTGGTTACAATGTTTTCTGGAGGAATTGGGTCAGAATCAGGAAGATCGCCCATTGTACAGTGATAGCCAGAGTGCCATTCATCTTGCAAATAATTCTGCTTTGCACTAAAAAACAAAGCACATACAATTGTGATATCATTTCATTTAGTTAGTTTTGGATGATGGATAGTTAAAGTTTGAGAAGATACATACAGATGATAATCTAGTAGATATGTTTACAAAGGCAGTGACAAGGGAGAAGCTGAATTCCTCTTCATCTTTGGTTGGTCTTCTAAACTAAGTAGAATAAAAGGATAGAAGAGTCCAGGGTGGTTTCTTTATTCCAGTGGGAGCTACAGGTTTGGTCAATCAGTCTCCAAGTGGGAGGATATTGTTGTGGAGTCTGATCAGTCTCCAAGTGGGAGATTGTTATGTATGTGGAGCCTAATTAGACTCAGGTTCTTTTGGCGTGGTTTCCCCCTAGACTTATCTATAGGGGATTGGGGGCAGTGCCCCCAAGCTCAGAGTCAAGGGGCAGAGCCCCTTGTGGGGTCCTAGGGTAGCCATCAATTTTCTATTAGTCAGAGTATTTTTTTCCCTTATTAGGTTAAGTCAAAAATACTTGTGAAAAGGGCTTATGGTTTTGAGATTTGATGGTATGAGGGATTTTCGTAGCTTCCTGTGATGAAATTGAGTTGCATGTTTCAAATTGTAATCACTGGATAATAATAAAGACATTGGACTCACTGTTGGTGGACGAAGCCCAGGGATTGGGTGAACCACATTAAATTTTTGTGTTATTGTGTTCTCTTTTGTGTGTTAATATTTGCATTTTTATGCTTATTATTCTAACATGATCTTGGTTTGATTATGACTCTTTTATGTTCCGATGATGTTTCAAACTAGGTGCATGTAAGTAGTTAAGAATTTTCTTTGATTGATTATCAATTGGTGATTTTTATGTCTTCCGAGTTACTCCATGATGTCTATTCAAAGACAAAGAGTCGCAAGGATAGGGGGCATAAATTTTTCTTGGTTTTCTATGTATGGTAATTTCTTCATTGACCCTATAAACTTAACCTAACTTGGATGTTTATGGTAAAAGCTACCAACATGAGTAGATAGCCACACATATCTCGATCTTGTTTATGTGTAAACTATGGTGAGGTTGAACCAATTTCCTTGTTTGTTTCTAAATCACATTCTAAGTAAAGTGTACGACACATTATGTACCCAAGGATATGAATATTGAAGGTCATTGTGGGTCACATATCTTACATTACACATGAATAGAAGATGATTCTTAAAGAAAAAGGAGATAACTAACAAATCATCTTGGCCTCTATGCCTTGATGCTTAGGTTTATTTTTGACATTGCATCCAATACACATAGTATTCATACTTTCATGATACCTTGTGGGTATTAGTGATAGTTGTACTATTAGATGATGTCTATTACAAAAATGCCCAATGATGATAAAAATTCTACAATGTATACAAATCAGTGACAGTCCTAGAAGTTTGCATGTAGATACATTTAAAGATTGCATGATTCATTTTATAGAACAACATAAGGACTTGAGCTCAAAATTATTTTCTGGTTCATTCAAAATCCAATTTAACTACTTAATCTATATTACTGATATATTCAATGTCGTTGCATATCCATGACATACATATTGAATTCATAAATGGTAAAGAAAAAATACAAAAACAAAGAATTTAAGTATTGTGTTTCTTTTTATATCCTAAGTGCATCCATACATATAATTGCATAAAGAAAATCTCAAAAACATACATTTGCATATTCATCTAGAATCATTCAAACACATTTATATATCTTTAATAAACAAACAGGCATAAATGATTTCATCACATGAATATATTCTAAAATCATCAAAAGATCAAGTACATAATCACGTGTGCATCAATCTAAACATCTATCAAGAAATAAAACTCATGAACATATTAGAATTAGAAACCGCTATCTCAAATATATATCAGTGAAGGAACAGATCAAAAATGTGGAACTCTCTACAATAAAGAGTATCAGTGAGATCATGATGAGCATATACATGTATCAAACTCTTTATTACAATGGATGATCAGTACAGGATCAAATATACATAAATATCTCAGATATAATCATGTAGTCATGTCTGACTCCCATCCTCTCCCTGATCTAGAGGAGGAGGAGGTGGTGCATTGGCTCGAGCATGATGAGCTGGTGGAGGCATCGCTCCCTCTGACTGTTATGCCACTCTAGAATACAATGGAGGTCTCTGTGGCTCTGGAACTGCCGCACAATATAAAGCAAAGTAGTATGCAGCTCTCTGGCCCTGATGAGTAGTTTTGCGGGGACCACCATCTTCTCTGTAGAGCTCTAGATTTACTGAGGATAAAAGTGAAAATGAATGAGTAAAAAGTGAATTTTGAGATATATATTAACCTTTTTGAGCTATTTAGGAGCTCCAAAACTCTTCCTGAACTATAACAATTCAATTTTTTTCTTATCTAATCTATTGGGAATGAAATTGAATGTGCAGATGATGTTTTTAATAGCACGGTACATATTTTATGACAGTCTCCCAAAAATGAAAAATTTCTATATATGTTCAGAAAATGATTTGTAGGCTTTACGCAATCAGTTTTCTGGCTTATATATCACCAAATTGCATATTATCCATCCAAATCTTGGTCCTACATCTTTTTATCAGACTCAAAACTTTCATTTTTCATGTAGTCAACTTGGTAAAATTGTGTTTTCTCTTAACACACTTTCACTTCATCATTTCTTCTAATTGATTCTTTCTCAATCCAATCGATTTGTTCAAGTGATATATCAGTCTACACATGGATCTTATTATTTTTCCTTCAATTTTGTTCCCAAGGGGGCATGATCACACTTAAATAAATCAAATTCTTGCTCAAAAGGCAACAAAACAACTTCATCATCAAAAGACTAGGGGCATGGCGGTTTCCTTCGATCAAGTTTGGACTGTTGGATAGAAGGCTTTAGAGCTAACAAGCTGGATATCTATGTCTGCATATTCTCATATCTTTATTAAGCTCACATTAGCTTCATACTAACCTTTGTTCGATCAAGTTTGGAGTCAGTATTATCAATTCTCGTTCGATCAAGTTCAGAATTGATACCTTAGAGATTGCAACAACTTTGTATTGACCTTTGTTCGATCAAGTTCAGGCTCAGTATTATCAATTCTCATTTGATCAAGTTTGGAATTAGTATCTTTAGATCTTTGTTTTATTTACCTTTTTTGATCAAGTTCAAATTCAATACTATCATTCTTATTTCAACCAACTGCGAGACTGATCTCATCAGACATTTCATTCAATCAAGTGTAGAATTCTCAAAATTTCTAAAGTCAACATCAAACATTCTTTGAATCAATGAGTTGCTCACACATCAATTCAAAGAGGGGAAAATGAAACCACCCTAATTTGGTCTGCTCAGACTAGAGACCCTATTTTTCCTAAGTGTGATCATACCCCTAATTATGTCAAGACAATTACTCGATTAATTGGCATAATTCTTATAAATCATATCCTAAAAATCAAAGTGATTTCATCACTAACTAACATTAATTACATTGGTCTATTTAATTAAATCAAAAGAATTAAATACATGGCTAAATTAATTAATTAAAAGGAAATTCAATCCATTAGCCAATGAGAGTTAAATCACTTGGATCACCTCACATGGATCACCAAAGCTTCAATCTCCACCTCTCTTCACAAATCAATCTTGACCTCTCATTCCTTCAATTATTCTATAAAAGGAATGAATATTGAGCTCAATGTGCCCCTAATTTTAGAAATTTGAAAGCACTCTTATGTTGGCCCTTAATCTTTAGAATTTGAATCTTATGCTGCTCTGATTTCTAACAATCTAAATGCATACTTAGTTCATTGTTGATAGTAATTTCATAATCTCTCTTTCGTGCAATTAAAATGAACTTTGTTTGAGCATTTAGCTTGCATTATCTCTAAATCTTCCATTCTAAGCATGAATGTGTCATTGATTTATGCATAATAGGAGGGAAAATTATAGCATTTATCAAACTCTTCTTAGATAGGAAGCAATATGTCAGTTTTAGTGATGTCTATATGCTTTTCCTTTGTTAATTCATGTTTTTATCACTAATATAATGACATATTGAAGTGTTGTGTTGCAGCTTGCAAGTCCACAAAATACACACACAAGGGGCAGGATAACTTTGTTAGGAAACACTATGAGCAGAGTTTTGTGTAGACACCCTAAAATTGATAGACTTGCTACTTTACATTAAAACACTAATTTTTATCTATTAATTAATGATTTTTTAATCATTAATTAATCATCTATTTCTTCTAAAATTCATTCCCCAAATCATTTAATCATATCCCCAAAATTATTTTTAAAAAATAATTTTATTTAATTAATTAACCTTAATTAGATAATCTTTATTAGTTAATTAAATTCAATTTCCTAAAGTTTAAATTTAAATATTTAAACTTATTAATTTAATATTCTAAATTAAATTAATTTAATTTCACTCAACAATTTTATTCTAAATAAAAAAGAATTCAATTATCTCATGTTTGAATACTTTAATTACAATAATCAATTAAATATTCAAATAAATCCCTTCTCCAGTTCCAAAAAGAGAACTCCTAATCAGATCTTTGGGATTGCATAATTTCCTCCGTCTTTTCTTCAATTCAAAAAGGCAACTCACAATTAGCTTTTCATTTAACTAAACTTCCCCTCTTCTCTCCTTTTGATCTCAACCCTTCATTCTCTTTTTTCTGTGATTGATCTCATCCATCCATATCAATTCCCTATTCTATATAATCAAACCCTCTCAACCATTTGAAAGGATCCAGGATTTCAAGATTTGTGCGCCATTACTCTGTCAGATTGGTATCAAGCATCAAGCATTCTTGCGATCACATTCAATATCATTTTCTTGACACTCCCAAGTCATAGAAGTTTCCAACACCAATACTGAGCACCACCCATCAACGCAACATCTTGAAAAGAGTAGAAAGAAGAAATAAAAGCTTCAAGCATTTTATTTGCAATTATATGTCTTCCATTCAATGTCTTGTACATTTAATTGTTCGTAGGTTTGTTCTTACTAGTTTGATTGATTTACTCAGATTGCAAAATTGGTGCTACTAACCCTCATAATTGAGCATGCAAAATATGAAACCCTACACATTTTGGTGAATCCGATGGGAATAATACAACCCATTAATCACTTGCAGATGACAACCAGAATTTCCCAACCTCGGTCGTAGTTTCATTTTTCATTTTTTTTATGATAAATCTTGTAATTTTGCAATTGACAGAAGTTTGCCGCAATTGATCAAAGATTGCCGCAATCAATTTGTTTATTACCACAATCAATTTGCGATATTTTGCAATAGATATTGTATTTCACAATCATTTTCTAGCATCTTTTGTAATTTCTTGTGAAGTACTTTGCCACAATTGACCAATCTATACCACAATCATCAGAAGAAAACTGCAATTGTGCAAGGTTTACCACAATCGATAACATTTACTGCAGTTGCCAAAAGAAGACCGCAATCGTGCAAAGTAAGCCGTAATCGATAGAATCTTTCTGCAATTAATCAAATAAAACCACAATCATTGAAATTTGACCGTAATTTCCTAAAGAATGCCGAAATTGATTCAAAGTATTTTCTGCAATTAAAATCTAACTTTTTTCTCAATTTCTGTGCAAGTCTGGACAAATCACCAAAAATAGAGAAAAGTGGGTCATTTGTGAGTATAGACTATTTCAAAAACATTTCTCAATTACATGTCTTGATTGCTAGGTTTTCAATACTAACTCATCATTTTAGCTTTTTGGCGTGGAAGTAGTTTTAACAAAACAACCTAAAATCAACTCATTTGTAAAGTTTGGTGTTTAAAAGAAAAGTGCATGCCAAACATCACAATCTCACTTTGTCAATTTGGTGCTTAAAATTGACTTGTGGTTAACAATTGAACAAGGAAAAGAATCTTTCAAATTTGGTGCATCTAAAATTGAACAAGAAATCATCATCTAGTTTGGGTGTAAAATTGAACAAGCAATCCTCATTTGGTTTGGACTTAAAATTGAACTCGTGTGCCTGTATGGATGATATCTTAGGTCACATTTGATCATTTGGTGCTTAAAGGATTAGCCTTGTGTCTTGAGTTTTGGGTGCACTTGCACAATCTGTTAGATTAAATACCTTTATACTTTTTTAGTGAGGCCTATCTGGGGAAAGCATTTCTTCCTCAGAGGATGAGCTTGAAATAGTAATTCTTCTGATTGGTATATAAACAAAACATGGTCCAAAGATCTGTCTTATATCTAGCCAAGCTCAGGCGAGGTGTGTTGATGATAGTTTAGATTGGGTGAAGTATCCCTAAGTAGCCAACATGGTCAACTAGGCTCTTAAGTGAGTTACACACATACAAACCAATTGGTTAGACTCCACAGACCTTACTACAACCCAGTTAAATAGAGGCCTACCCATTTCACCTTTAAACAAGTGTCTTATTATAGTGTAAGGTGTTGAAGAATTTCCCCCCAATATTCCCAACATATGTGTTCCAGGATATTGTGTTGTTGAAAGAGATCTTCATTAGTACGACAATAATATTTGGGAAAGGCAAAAACATAGGCACCTACATCATGGATCTTTGCATCCTAGTATCATGATAATTGTTGGGTGAGCTGACAAACATTAATTATTGGGCCTATAACATTTCATCTTGAATCCAAATTGACCTAGATTAATTTTTCTATCTCTGTTATTTCCACGTAAAAATATTGCAAATTGAAAAAGTTATAGAGCATACACACTCTATTCTTGATATTAAAAACACTATGTCTATTGTTCTTGTACATGTGATCAGTCATTAAAATGAAAAACTTACATCTTACATTGTCAAAACAAGTCAATTGTGTTCAATTCCAGGGTGCCAGCAAGAAATTTTATTCCCAAATCTCATCATAGTTGTAGAAGATCAATTTTTTCAGACGGATTTCCCAAAACACCAATCTTTTTTAGGCTATCATAGGTTGTTGCAATTGTTGAAGTTAGCCTCAATTGATAGAAGTTTGCCACAATTGGGTTTTTTATTACCGCATTCACAACTTTTTACCACAATTTCTCATAGTTGACCACAATCTTCCTTGCATTATGCCACAATCGGTGGAAGTTTTCTGCAATCGAACTACCTAGCTCTATAGTTATTATATTAGTCAACTTGGAATCATCCATCAAAACCCTTGCATTTAACTAGTCTAAAACCTTGGAAAAGATTCCTTGTATCATGTGAAAGATCAATGTACACATCCGAGGAGATAAAAAAGACTTAGTATGTATCTCAAAACATCTAGGATCATCCCTCCTTGTTGGTTCAATTATTATTTAACATTGATATTTGAAATTTCAAATTAGACTATCTTGATCCCACTATCTCAATTTAATCAAATATTTATCAGTGACTTTGTCTCATCTAAGGAAAGAATCAAAATCATATCCTATTATCACCAATCTCTGAGATCAAGAGAAATCCAAGTTGTTCCTAGAAATACCCTTGTCAAAACAAGAATCTTTAACTCCCTTTGAGAGGTCGTCCCTTTTGTTTTCTTTATATCACTCACTCTAGTTGCATCCTAGATAACACCATGTATTTCATTCCCTATGGAGGACCTTGTACTAGGTCTAAGGTAAGAAACCAACCTGATGAATCCTTTGTTAACCAGTTTACCATATGCGAAGGACAACAAGAAGATGACAACTCATTCGAGAGAAAACCTAAAAGATTCTTGAGCATGATAATAAAAAAGGGAATCAAAATACCTAATGGATTCACTATAAATGATATGGTCAAGGAATCCACTAGTAGGGAAAAACAAAAAACAATCTCGTGGTGTTTCAAATCTTCCCAACCTCCACAACTACAACAACAATGCAGACTATGCCCACTCAAACTAGCTCGGCAACTCAAGCTAGTATGCATTCTATTAAAAGCATGATGGGATCCCAAGTAAGTACACTTGTAGCTGATATATTACCTTAGACATAGGCCTCATTCCCCTTTACTTAAATTTCTCAAACCATAGCTTTGGCACCATAATTCAGCAACAACCCCTTCAAATCTATCCAAACAATACAACCTATCACCACTAGCTTTGGACTTAATAATTCCCAAAAAAATGGATCCATCTTTGTGGGTCCTACATTCAATCAACATCTACCAAGGGCTACTTATTTGTTTCAACAACAACAAAAACAACAACAACAACAACAACAACAACAACAACAACAACAACAACAACAACAACAACAACAACAACAAAAACAACAAAACAACAATAACAACCACAAAAAGAACAACAACCTTGGATCAATCAGATACCTCAGTATCAAAACCATACACTGGGAAATCAGTCTCAGATCCCAAAGAGATCATGTGTGCCAATGCAAGGAATGCAAAGAAAAATCCTTATACCTTCCACAAGATAGAGATACCCTCAAGGAAATGCTACTCACTCTCCCACAAACATACTGATTCAACAAGTATAGAACTTACAGACACAAATAATGGACATACAGAATTAGGGACAAACCAAGTCTTACATAGCTGAGGACTTGTACCCATATCCCTTTGATCATTCTTTGCACATGTCTCCATTTCCAACGCACTTTTCAATACCCAAATTTGAAAAATAAAGAGACAATACAAACCCCATGGAACATATTAGACTTTGCTAGTTGTATTAAGGTGGCACATGAGGAGACATATCTTATGTGACTATTTACATGAATTTAAGTCAGACCAGTAATGGAATGGTTCTCACACTTACTCATGGCATTCAACCTTGGGGATAAATGGAAGAAAATTTCATTGCTCACTTCCATCATAACATAGAGCACAAGGTTATCATTAAGGACCTTTGTGACATCAAGAAAAAATATGGAGAGTCCTTTGTCAAATTATTGCAACGATGGAGAAACACTATGAACATAATAACATATGATGTGCTAGAAGAAAGCCTAATCGTCATGTTTTTTGACAACCTCACCCCCAAAATGTCATATACCATAGAACTACAACACGCTCCAAATTTCACATAGCTTATAGAACAAGGAGTTCGGTTTGATACAAACTTGGTCAAGAGAGGAATCCTTGTAGATCTTACTTAAAAAAACACAAACAATAATGCAATGAATAAGGCTAAATGGTGAAACAAGAATAAAAATGTCACCAATGATGGTGTCGTTGACGTCAAAATAGACAACTATGATCAACACAAGGTTTTAGTACAAGGAGCACTTGTGAAAAATCAAGCACCCATGGTTCAAACTCAACAGATGAATACCCAAGTTCAAACACCAACGGTTCAAGAAGTAGTAGTAAACCAAAAACATCCCAACGCATAATGTCAACAAAGGTTTGCATTTCCTAAATGTGATTACACACCATTAGGAGAGTCGATCGAATCAAAATTGAGAAAGTTGATTCAAACCAACATGATCACTCTACCAGAAATTAGAGAGTACAACCATGGTGTTGTGAATCCCAAGTGGTGGAATGATAATGAATTTTTTGAATTTCATCATGTTAAGGGACACAAGACACTGAAATTCTACTGATTGAAGAATTCTATACAATATCTGATTGACTAAGGGATAATTAATGTTACCAATATTGAGTCAAAAGGTACCACATACCACAATATATTCAGTGACAAGTTCCATGCCCATAAAAAAGGGAAATCCTCCATGTGTAGTGGATAATCCAAGCAAGTGAACTATACCTATTCCAACTCTAATAGCACAATCAATTGCTTAAATCCTTCGGAGACCCAAGTTTCCACAATAACTATCAAAGATACCAATGCTAAATGTGTCATCATGAGAGAACATTCCAAGGTGGTTCTGAAAGGAATTCCTTCTAACTCAGCCACCCTAGCTGATCCCACTGTAGTTTCCAATCCATAATCCATCCTTATGGATCAGCTAAAGTGCACACCTACCCTGATCTCTATGTTTGAACTACTACTACAACACAAGCAACCTCTATACCAAGTGCTTCCAAATGTCATTGTCCCTAGGGACATAACCCAAGAGAGTTTACAAACAATGGTAAACCATATTTCTGCTAATAAAGAGACTACATTCATAGAAAATGATGTTCTACCACACAAGAATTTACACAATGATCCCCTTCATCTACTTATCCAAGTGCATAAATATTCTATCTGAAGAGTTCTCATTTATGGTGGATCCATGATAGACATGTGTAGTCTTAAAGTGATAAAGAACTTGGGCTATTCAGAATATAGCATTGATGTCACTAGGAGGATCAACATCAGGTCCTATGAAGAAGAAGATGGATCATCCAAAGGTATCCTCATCTTGGTGGTCAAGATAGGGCTATTTATCAAGAAAATTCCTTTTCAAATCCTAGACGTAGAATTGGGATACAATATGTTTCTAGGAAGGCCATGGATACACCAAATGAAAGTTGTACCTTCAACCTATCACTAGTGCATCAAGTTTCCATACCAAGGAGAGGAGATAATCATTTAAGGAGATCCCAACCCATTCCAATACTACAATACTATAAGGGTCAGCATCGATAATCAAGTTCCATCCAATCAAGAAGCAAGTATACCATCTTCTTTTGACTCCATAAATCCCAAGAAGGGTAGACAAGATAAAAATCAATGACAAAGGGTGTGGAGAATATATTTAGGAAGAAGCCTTTTTTATCACCAACATGCCTCAGTCTCCTAGGTCATATGGAAGGCCTAGATTGAAAGAAACAAGTGAAGCTCTAGAACCAATGTTATTCAAATGTCCACCAACCATATTTATTAAATGGGGAGACATAAGAAGAGAAAACTCTTTTGATCCAAACATCGACACTTGGTTGTACAAAGATTCTCAAGAGAAAATACAAACACAAATACCTTTGGAACAATATGGAGCCAGATATACTATGCTACAATAGTATGGATATGATGGTAAGACTGGTCTAGGGAAAGAAAATAGGGATTAATGGAGTTATCCTTACTACCCACCCAAAGGAACACAAGAGGACTACACTATGATCAAGGTTGAACCAACACAACCATCCAAGGCATCCTAGAGGACCAACAATAGGTTGTTGAATTAGACTGTGGGAAAAATCTAGAACATGAACTAATCAACAATATACTCCAATAACTGTTGGCATAAGAAGTGGAAACCTCAAATTCCCTAATAAACCTTAATTAGATTATCTGGGATGAAGATGATAGTGAGACATTTGAGGATTGTTCTAGCATGACCAATTCCCATGAGTATGATTGGTTATCCCTCCATAACTCTGAGATGTCCATTCCTGACTATTCCCCTCGATCCACTAGTACCATGCACCTCAACGATAAGTTTGACCAAATAAAACTAGAAGCCCAACCTTGTATCGACAAGTATGTTGATGCCAATTCTTTAGGTGATGCATCTACCTCCCATTCTGAGTTTGTTGGAACTATCATGACGGATCCATTTTCCCAAACTGAGTCAACCTCCCATGCTCACCTTTTTCTATTCTAGCCCAACCTAATAGATTGGGACCAACAAGGACAACCTAACATGGATAAAATGTGTAAGGTTTCATGTTCTATGCACTCATTTACGAGGGTCAATAGCACCAATTTTGCAATGTGGGTAAATCAATCAAACTACTAAGAACAAACCTATGAATAATAAAATGTACAAGCAATTGAATGGAAGACAAATGAATGCAAACCAAAATGCTTGAAGCTTCTATTTCTTCTCACTACTCCTTCTAACATGTTGTGTTCATGGGTGGTGCTTAGTATTGGTGTTGGAGACTTCTATGACTTGGGAGCATCGAGAAAATGATATTGAATGTGATCGCAAGAATTCTTGATGCTTGATACCAATATGATAAAGTAATGGCGCACAAAGCTTTAAATCCTAGATCCTCTCAAATGGTTGAGAGGGTTTGATTATACAAAATAGGGAATTGATATAGATAGATGAGATTGATCACAAAAAATGGGGAACGAAGGGTTGAGATCAAAAGGAACTGCAGAAGCAAATAGTAAACTCTACCTCCTCAACTAGGAGAGAAGAGGGGAAGTTTAGTTAACCAAAAAGATGATTGTGAGTTACCTTTTTGAACTGAAGAAAAGGTGGAGGAAATTATGCAATCCTAGAGATTTGATCAGGAGTTCTCTTTTTGGAGTTGTAGAAGGGATTTATTTGAATATGTAATTTATTTTTGTAATTAAAGTCTTTCTAAGGCTCTACAGTCTTCAAATGTAGATCTCAAAACTAGCTTTGCGGAGTCCTCAAAATTTGGTGCAAGTAGGTTTAAGTGGGGAGATGTCAAATTTGATGAGGTTGATTTGGCCATATCAAAATGCTTAGATCATATTCCACAGTGGTTTCTCAAGAATGGTATGTGGAGGGATTGTGCATACAAACTGAAGGTGATAGAGAGTGAGTTGAAGATGAGTATGAAGGTGATTAGTGGTTCGAAATATTTGAATTCAGATCTCAAAACTAGCTTTGTGGAGTCCTTAAAAGATGATGTTGGTAGATTTAAGTGGGGAGATGTTATGTTTGATGAGGTTGATTTGGCCAGATCAAAATGTTCAAAATCATATTCTACAGTTGGTTTTCAAGAATGGTAAGTGGAGGGACTGTGCGTACAAAACCACATCATTATACTTTTATAGTTTCTAAGATCCATATGCTCCTCATCTACCTTGATTTGCAAGAATACCTAGGGAAATAATCTATGAAGGTATTTTAGGACCTCCCCCCTCAAATATCAAGCAACAGTATTATAGGAAACCATTTCATTAGCACCATCCCATATTGTGCAGACTCAACAGTCCTCAGTCACCTCTTGATATTTGCGAAGGTACCCAACCAGAATATCCTGTCATTTCCCCTAGCCTCACTTCTCCTAGCCCTTCTCTTAACACAAACTCTAAATTTCAAATAGGCTTGGAAGGAAAATTTTCAACAAAACCTGGGAGTCACCCTTCTTATCTTCCATCGTATGTTTCCTGGCCTAACTACATGCTAGTCTTAAACCCCAATTTTTTTTCCTTCCCTAATAATATTTCATTTCCTCAACCCTCTCGACCTACCTTCAAACCAAATCCTCATTTACCTAACCCTAGGTGATCCCCTACTTTAGCTAGCTCATCTCTGTAGGCTTAGGGGTGGTGTCACTCATTTGAAGAAGACCACTTGCGTGTCCTAAAAAAACCTAAGGTAATTTTTCCTGCACACATGATCCAAACTACGGTGGACTACTTGCGTTCTTCATCCCTCATTGGTAAGTTACATTATTTTTTCACATTTGAGTCTCTTCAAGATTGGGCTATAAATTATTGGATGTGTCTTAAGGAGTTATTTCTATATGAAAAAGGATCATTATTCTTTGTTGCTATTTTTTATCCCCACCAAAATAAGAATGATGTGCATAAATTTAAAGGCTGGTTCTGTAAAGGAATTGGTATCTATACTATGACTTGGGTTCCGCATTTTGATGTAAGTTATGCACATCGATTGTTCATGCCCTATTGGGTATCTTTTCCCAAGCTACCTTTCAAATACAAAGATCCCTTAATGGTAGATATTTTGACTAATAAGCTTGGAATCTTTATCAAGCATGATTTTTCTCCTTTCGAGCAACATCATCAGAGTGTTAGGGTATGCCTTCTTTTTAACCAATCTAAACCAATCCCTTTAGAATTCTCAATATGATCTATGTATGGGATTTGGGTTCAGTATGTTTTTATCAAGGACCCATCAACAATAGATGCACATTCTAGCCTATTGGGTCATCTATCATATCTATGCCAAGGTTCCTTTCTGGTGTCAAGTAAAATTTGCTCCAATTTATCTGTTGATTTCTGTAAATTCTCTTTTTCTATCCCTGATCCTCTCCTTCACCATGTTCCTTTATCTTGTCTTGTGTTAATTCGCCTTCCCCTAATTCTTCCCCTGGCTATCACACTGAATTTTTTTCTCTATTCCATATAAGGGAGATGAGGTTCCCTGACCATCGTATTCAGATAGAAGCTATAAATTGGTTGTTGGTTTTTGTCTTCCATCACTTTTGGGGTGAATATTGTCTCTCAAGTAAAGTTTCAAGCTATGTCACCTAGACCTCTATTACTAACTTATCTTTAATCGACAACCATTTATACCCATCTATTGAACACATCCCCTCTCTCCTCTCTTTGAACATGAGATATAAATAATTTCTAATGATATCCTTATCTCTTTATCTTCACAAATGGTTGATGAAATAGTAGTTGAGGAAGGTGTAGAATTGTAGTCCTCCTATCCATTTTTGGATTTGTCAGGCTTTGAGGATCTGTCTTCACCCCTATCTGCTAAGGGTTTTGAATTCTCTCAAAAGATTTCAATAGACCAATTCCCTAGTATCCAGTCACCTCCCAAATCTGATATGGATAATAAAACACCTAAGATAAGAGGTAGGAAGTGTATGCAATGAAAATCCCTGTAGCTGCACAGCAAGTCAAAACATGCATATACAAGATATATCAAATATTAAAAGCATGCAAGAAACTTGAAATACAACTAAATTTTCACTACAACCTCCGATGAGCCAAAACGAGTGCACCCAAGACTCGTTTGATTTGCTCTTAGAGATTTTGTGGGTGTGCTCTCCCAACACAATGCAATAAATCCCACTATGATGCAAGCTAGATGATGGTGAAGGGATTGAGGACAAGTATGAGGAACTTGCCCCAAGCTTCACATGATGAAGATTGAGAATGCAATAACAAATCTAGAATGAAGATGC